>JACXSJ010001479.1:0-16451 GCA_014851325.1 Pentalonia nigronervosa
CAGTTGAGTAATATGTATTCATGCACGTATTTGTGCATTCTTATCCTGAACGGAGTATATGAAACCGTACCTAAAGTTATTTACAACTTGAAGGTATGATTGGATGTAAACCTTAAGAATATTATGTATCTACTTATGATGTATTCACATGTTGTCTCCGTCTTACAAGTGGCAAGTGCTTAGCGCTTTCAGCAGATCTCATTATAGTCTAATCGTTAGAACCTATTATTATTATTTTTGTTTATAATTGATTTTTTTATACTCTGTTGGGCACGCTTGGTCATTTTTGGATCATCCCATAAATCACAGAATATGATAGGTGTTTCCTTTAATTCAGAACTAATTAAAATCAACTGTTAAAGAAAAACTGCCGAACGTAAATTTGCTATGTTTCGCACTTGTACTCGTAAGACAAATTTAAACACTTGGAGACAAAAGAATAAGCAAGTAATATGTAGTCTTAAGATCAAAACAACTTTTATGTATAAATATTTTTTTTATTTTGTTTAATTAGCTTTTATTTGCGTATAAATATTATAAATTATTTTTCTTTTAGCTTCATATTTATCATTTAGTAAAGAATAGTAGGGAAATTTGGTAACTTTAAACAACATTATAACCTATTCAAATTTTTATATGGACTATCTACTTGAAGTATGATCTGGAAAAAAATTTATTGAACGTAACAATTAAACATATTTTATATGTAATGTTATACATTTTTTACTTTTATTAATTGTTTTCTAATAAAAAAATATAGTGATTACTAATTTTCCGTTTAAAATTCTGTTATATGAACAAAAAGTTATTTTCCAAAGAATATATTTTTAATTATTGAGATGAAAATTATACGGTTTGTGTATTGATTATTATGGCTAGAAGTACCTTCATATAAGCGAGGACTTAACATATTGGGAAAGAGTTGAGAAAATAATGTATAATATTATAAAAAATTAATAAAATTTAAATTATTCAAATTTAAAAAGTTTTTGGTTGTATTAAACATTTTTTCAGGATGTTAATCCTTATGAGTTTTATCACAATACAATATTGTTATGTTAGATTTTAAACGTTATTATTATAATTATTTTATTACTATAATTCATATATTTCATAAATTACAATGAGTAGGTTTTTAATTTAATAAACAAATTTGGATATTTTCAATGAATTTTGAGATTTTACAAAACGGAAGATAATATTCAAAGCAGGCTTAAAATCTAATAAACAAATAAAATAAATATTTAAATTATAAAATTTAAATTTTGACTTTTACATCCAATTTAATTTTAATTGATTAAAACTTCAGACACTTGTAATAATTTTATTAGGTGGACACAATTTCGTTAAGTTTTTTGTTATTATTTATACTTAATATTCTATGATATGTCCCGTATCAATTCTATAACCTATAATATCTCAACTTACATACTTGTCAATTATTACTCTTAAGAAGTTGTACCATGAACTAAAATATCTTAAACAATGTACGATTTTACTCTTATTATTTACATTTATTGCATAATATATTTTTTTTGTATCTATTTTATTGTAAAAAAATATGTTATTTTTTCTTATTTGTACTTATATTAGTATTTTGTGGAGAAAGTCAACTGGCATAAAACTCCAACAGCCAATTCACACCAAAAATATAGAATGTTTGGATGAGAGCTTTAGTTGCCCCTTTATAATTATATATGTATAAACAAGAACCTCATAGGGGCCGTCGTTTCTGTGGACACGATAGGACAATTACCAAAATAAAGACAGTCGCAGATACAACTATCAGTATAAAATATATAAAATATAAATGTAATAAATAATTTTTAGGGAATCACATATGGAACCTTCGCTGTCGGTCCTATGGACTCGAATAAATAATTACAGCGAAAATAATATGTACATACTAGTACATTATTAAAATATACATATTTACAAGTAGTATTTCAACCACGCCAGAAGAAAATTAATATTTATATCTTACAAAAACATTGATATAATTTTTATATAAGTAAAAGAGTACTCGTACATCTATTATACATCTTATAAGTTTAATAATGGTTTTTTTTTTTATTTAAATAATAATAACAATACGTATGTCGCATCAAATATTACCGGCTGGATGATCCCAAAAAATGCTTATAGTTTTCACTCTGTCTAAATACATCATAATATCAGTTTGGTATGATAAAAAATAGTTTACATTACAGTTAATACGAAGACACTGTGTATTTAACAATACTATTTTATATTTAAAAGTTGATTTAAATATTTCGTTTTTACATAGTGAAGAATTAGAATATATTTTGAATTTTTAAATCTCAACTAGATAATTGAAGTAGTATTATATAAATGCCGATACTTGACAAAAATAAAACTGTTTGAAAATGAAACTGATAACTAACCTAGGATAACTAATTAATTGTTAACATTTAATTTCTATTAAAAATGTGATGCCTTAGAAAATAATTATAAATTGTCTTTAAAAGGTTTCTCAATGTATGCTCTCATCATTATCAATATATATTAATATTATAGTCAATAATTATATAGAGTACAATTGTTTAAAATGTTCGAATAATAACTATTCAATAGCACAATTTATTTGTAAGGCACCTACTACTCATCACGGTGTCATAATATTTCTAAATTAGAATTTGAAAAGAAGTAAATCAATCTTAAACTCAAATTAACAATACAAAATTACACAAATAGTAATATTAATTTATTTTATACGAATTTTATAAGTTAATCATTTAAATCGAGGCGTTATATTTTAGCCAACAATATTAAATTAATATTTAATACTTATTTAATTTTTATTAAATTTGTAAAAATAAATTGTTTATGACAAATATTAAGATTTAAAATCTAACATAAAGAGCAATGAAATTATTGTTATATTGTAATAATCAATATTTACATATCTTGAAGATCATAGGATCGTAGGATCGCTTAATATGTTTCACAAACCATTAGAAAATGAAGAACAAAAGTAACTAAAAAAAAAAAATTAATCAAAAATATTTTCAAAACGTTAATAGTTTTTGAAATATTGAGTATTATCCGGCATACTATGAAGTATTTGTGTCACATTTATTAATTATTATTAAGAGTTAATAGATGCATTTAAGTTATATTTTGCTCAGAAATTTTTAATGAAAAATAGATAGTTGGACCAAAATTTTCCTTTTTAAATGTAAACTTGGAGCAGCCTTGTAAAATGAGTATGCGAGTTTGAACAATATTTTAATACTTATTGATATAATAAAAGCAAAACCAAACTTTAGCATAAAATTAGCTTTTTATGATAATTTATTATATAAAGATTAAAATAATTTTAAACTCAAATATGGCACTTCTATAATAATTATTACATTTTCCTAATATTTTTCAAATATTATGAAGCTAAAAACATAGAATACCAATGGGGAAAACCAAGATAAAGTAATTATTAATTTTCCATTATTTAATGGAACACATGGTTTATAATAATAAATTAAAAATAAATAATAATAATTAAACTAATAATTTAATAAAAAAAATAAAAAATAATAAATATAAAATTTCTAACTTAATTCATGGTTGTACCGCAATAAAAACTTAAAATTAATTATAAATGTTTATAGTTTTAGCATATCAACTAATTATTAAAAATTCTGACGAAAAAAATATGTTTAGAAATTAAATTTTGTATTTGCTATTAATATGTTTTTTTTTATATTATTATAAACATCACATAAAGTAACGTATTTAGTGATACCTAACAACTTATATAAGCTAATTTAACTTATTTATTTTATAAATCAAATTCATTATGAGTGTATTTTAAACTATAATACTATTATTATAATTATTGTAATTTAAACATTTTTTTTTTTGTCAACAATATAATAAAATATAATAGTTAAAATAATATTCTTGTATAACAACTTTTTTTAAAAACAGTTTTAAAATTATTAATTCTTATTTTTTTGTTGTTTTATATTTTGTTATAACTAGGGCCCTGAATTATAAGTACTAATAACGTATGAAATATACATGCAATTTTGCGCTTAGTATCATTGAAATATGCCCTCAAAATATGTCAATATAATATCAATTTGAGTCTTACCTAACTATTTTTTTAACAAATAAATAGAAATGTACAAATGTATATAATTCCGGATCCTAGTATAACAATATTTAAGTATCAAATATGCTTTTTCAAAAATTAATATTTAGTTAAGTTTACTTTATCAATATGTCTCACTGTACAACCGGTCTCCGTTATAGATAAATTATTAATACTTATACTTATTAGTTATTATACTTTAACTTCCAATCATATCTACCTACTTAACTTTCAACAATCAACCGCATACTCGATTTGATGACACCTAATTCAATACTTAAACCGACAATGCCAACTCGGTTTTTGACTCTTTTTATCCTCACTTATAAGTCACGGTTGCAAACCTACTAAACCGTAGTATCAGCCAAAGGGTCGAGTGAGCTTTGCAATTCTAGATCCTTTCCTACGTATTCGATATCGTTAACCTAACTTTTCTTCTTCACGCTTCTTCTCCCTTACTCTTACAACTATATTTGACCTATACATCCATATGTTCTGCATTCTGTCTATTCACTTCTTTTTTCTTCTTTTCATCCCACCCTTTCTCCCTAAATTTACTTTCACAACTACACTCACACTTAGTTTTCATTTAGTACACACTCTCTAATCTTCCAATCAATACAACCTGCCTGCAGTGGCGTGGCGAACACGAAATTGTTCAGAGGCTAGTATTATGTATCACCCACCCAACCACCCACCAATACTTCATAATTATATTTACATATTTTTAACTATATGTCATAGTAAACACTAAAATACTAGTTAATATAAATTATTATCCATTATTATTTGGCTATTTCCCATCCACCCACCACCCCTTCTGAAACTCAGTGACGGTTACCCGCTTCGCATATATATATTTTTGCGTCTTTCCCTTTCATACACTAAACAGTCCAAAATCCTCTAGACTACAAGCCTACCTAACATAATTAACACTAATGATACGTATATTATAATAAATATATAACAATAAATACTGTTTACATACCTTCTAACCAAACGATCCGCAAAATCGTGTCCGAATGAGAATAAACGATGTATTGCTTTGTATCTTGATACATTTTAACGATAACACCATCCACTTCATTCCAATTCGGGCACATCCGTTGTCGAATAATATCTCTGAAATAACACGCAGTCAGTAAAATGTTTAACAATTTATGCGTTCAAGGTATGACAGATATTACGGCTAAAATAATGTTAATATTTATTTCATTACAATTTGCTGAATGTTTATTCCCAATAAATATTAATAAAAAATGTTTTACACCAAAAACCTTGAAAACATAATACAAGCATAATGTGTAATTATGAGTTTCTATACACACAATGTAATTATCAATCTGTTTAACTAATTTTAAACTATTATTGCCACGAATCTATTTACCTACACCATTATACGATACTTCAGTGTTGAGTTATAAATGAATAACAATAGTATATGATAAAATACATCTTATGATAGTATGTTATACACCTATACGCACGGCTGGTTGAAAGGGGGAGGGGCACACATTAGGGAAAAATTATCTCAAATAAAATTAATGTAAAATTCATTTTTTCTTTGTAAAAAGAGCATTACATTTTCAAATCCGAGATGTAAAAATAAGTTTTATTTTTAAATTATTAACAAAATAATTTGCAATTATTCTTATTTTTGACGAATTGTTTAAAAATTTTAACTGTAGAATAGTTGTACTACTATACTGTAGGCGTTCATAAAAAGCTATTGTGAATTAAAGCTCGTAATTTTTTTAAAACTAGATTAATAATAATTTATGAGAGACCTTCTAAACCATCTCAACCTTTTAAAATATTTCGAATTTTTGAAAAAAATATTTAGTCGCCTCTTTAGGTGCTATTTATGACATTAAAAAAAAAAAAAAAAAATTGAACAATAGCGCCATGAATTTTGAGCCGGGGGCGCATAATTTCTAATAACGGCTCTGCCTATACGTTTTAGTGAAAATATATTAAATGTACAATATATAAAGTAACTGATAATATAAAAATAATTAAAATATTATAAGTAATTCAATAATTTATAAAAATATTGAATTTAAAATAAAATTATAACAGAAATGTTCAACATTGATCGATTGAAAAATAATAAAAATATTTCTATCCTCCAAAACATTAATTCTTGTTTTTACGAGACATACGAACTTCCACGGGTATATATAACTCTATTGATTTAGGTATATTATATTATTATTCTACTACCTGGGCGCGATAAAATGACGACGACGTTTGTGTTGCTCGCATGAACGAATTATGATGAAAAGAATACGGAAACAATTTTACGTAAACATCGATTATTCCAACGAAACTTGTGTCGTACTCACACCGCCGATGTGCAGAAAAATGCTCTGAAATGAAAACATTGTGATTTATAAAAAAAAAAAACCGAACTCAATCATTTTTTGTTCATTAAAATTTTAGAATCGTTAATGCCGTCTACCTTCGTTGTAACGTTTGCCAATTGGCATAGATGATAGATTTTATATTTTTATGTTAATATGAAAAATCCACAGATATAATATATTATTACAACTATCGATATTTGACATCACCATGTTATTTGAATGAATCGAAAAATAAATATATTATTAATTACCTGTTATGAATAAATGGTATAACTGCTATTACCTATTAGAGTTAAAAATATAATTATAACATGTTTTGGTATACAATTAACACATCAAATTTACCGTGACAGAAATACGAGCAGTTTGTAAGATTCCAAGTCAAATATTTACTCCAATATTGCTGATCATAATAGTAATAACTACTATTATTTAGTATATAAATTATTTTTTAAATTATATTATTTTATATAATTTTTCTTATATTTTATCATTATAATCTATTTAAAAGTATTTGAAATGTTTTAATTTTTAGACGAAGTTTATTTCCGATAAATATTAAAATACAATTTTTTTTATCAAAAACCTTGAAGATGCAATATAAGCATTCACATTTAATGTTTAATATTATGTACCTACTCAATGCAATTATTTAAATATATAAAGCAATTTTAAACTTTTGTTATTTATGAATTTATTTACACTACTACCTATGCGATACGGCCAGTGTTGAGTTATAATTAAATAAGAATAATATATTAATTTTTACTATACTTTGATGTAATAATTTTAATTAAAATTGTATTTTATGACTTATGACGTGTATTTCTGTAAATTTACTAAAATTCTATCTAAAAGTCTATTTCATCTACGTACCTATGTATTAATTATTATTATTCTACAACCGGGACGCCGCGAAACAACGACGACGTTTGGGATAGGTATTCAAGTTCGTGTATTTTAAACGTTGCGTGCTCGGAAATAAAATATATATACGTTTACGACACTTGGGTCTCATTGAATATGTGTTTTGAGTAAAAAGGTAAATTTGAGCCTCAAAATAATATAAAAAGAAACTTACTTAGACTTTGACATTTCTTGCAAATCCCCGTGCCATATACATATTGCACCACTGCCGCACCGACGTGGAACGCATTAACTCATCTGAACTGAAAATATTTTGATTTGTGAAAAATTTAATCCGTATTTAACTCAATTTATTTTTTGTTCATGACCATTTATTATGTTTCTCATAATGAGATTTTATAATCGTTAATCGTCTTTGTCCTCAGCAATGATTTTAGCAATTGCCATAGATGATAGATATTATATTACGACAATATGAAAATTTTACAGCTGATATATTATAACAACTTTTAATATCAAAGAGGTTCGTTTTTACGATTTGCTCATTGAAAAGTGAAATTATAATAACTAAAATAGTTAATAATTTTAAATTTAAATTATAATAATAAAAAATATTATTTTTTTTTTGTCATTGGTTTAGTTATTGTTATTTAGATATTAGATGCACAAGCATATTTATTTATGAATAAAATATACAATTGCTCAATAATAATATTCATAGTATTAATAATAACAATGACTACTCTGGAATAAATAATAAAAAACGTAACTATAATGGCGATAATAGTTTCAATAATATGCGTATGCAAAATAGTAATCAAAAATTACATTTTACTAATCAAAATCAACGCGATCAAAGTCAAAATAAAAAATTTAATAAAAACTATTCGAAGGCTGATATAGTTTGCTATGATTGTGGGTTACCGATTCGCATGCGCTCGTCATATACAATGTCATAAAACTTCAAATGAAGCACTTAACTAGGTGTGTTTCTAAAATTACAATAAAACCTAGCATACCACCAGAGTTAGTTGAAAATAAAGATAATAATAAAATTTACTTAATATTAATAGTATTTAAATCATAACCTATTAATTTATTTCTGCTTGTAATTGGTTACACGTATGAAAAAAGTTAATTATTACTATTCACCACAGATAGATTGCTTACCTTGGTTTCAATTATATATAGGTATCGCACCTTTAATACGTATATTAAATTATATTAATACGTATACCTAGCTAATGGGTACCTATTAAAAAAATATTTGAAATCTTTAATAATTAATCATTTTGTTTATATAGTTTAGTCTTTATTTAGAGTATTTAA
The DNA here is from genome assembly GCA_014851325.1 of Pentalonia nigronervosa. Lineage (NCBI taxonomy): Eukaryota > Metazoa > Arthropoda > Insecta > Hemiptera > Aphididae > Pentalonia > Pentalonia nigronervosa. The sequence goes on from JACXSJ010001479.1 coordinate 8,677, forward strand.
AATTGTAAACTTTAAATTAATACATATATTAATAATTTAATAGTTAACTACTCAGAAATTTTTTTTATTTTTACAAATTAATAATGTATTATCGCATTTAAATGTATAACTAATAATAACTCAACACCATAATAAAATTCTAGGTGTATAAATCCCTATATTATTATTTTAACAGGAATTTTGACATTTTGACATTCATTTCTTGTCTTTTATATACTATAATGATTAATATAGTCGTCGTGAATCAATCAGAGCTTATATATTTTTTATAAACAAAATGATGGGCGCTTGTAATTTATTATTATAAAATAAAATAAATGTACATAAAAAAAAGATAAAGATGGATAGAAAATAAAACTTGTTTTGCAAATAACAAGCAAATCACTAATCACTTTCCTTACACACGAGATATCACGTGCCGAGTTCCAAAGCAATCACTCTTATCTTTGTATGAGACATAAATTATATAGACACAATATTATCTCTTATGACGAGTCCCGGATGAACATCGCAATGACAAAATTACGGCGATCGATCCTTGTTAGCTACCATCAAACAACGAATTGTTATAACGAACTTTTTATTTTTAGTGACCGTTGAATGATATATCACATATCTACAAACAAATTTTAATTATGTAGTTCCTATAATATACAGAATATTTTTTGTAAGGAGGTTTTCTTAGTGGACACACAGTAAAAACCATTGGACACCCAGTATTTTTATAAGATTTATCATACCTTTTGTGTGTCATGTAGAAAATAAAATATAGTAAATGGTTACATTAAATATTTTGTAGACGGAAAAAAAGTAAATAATACTTGTAACAGATAAAAAAATATTTATATATTACTGTATTATATTATTATTTTTTATACATAATCAACTTTGTTCCAAATATTTAGATAATTATATTATTATCGTTTAATAAATTATGTTGGAACGTGTTGTATGATAACTTGATAAACTTAAAAAGGTTTTTCTCAAAAACGTTTAGTACTTTGATTTTTGAACTGAATTTTGTACTTTTGTTTTGATTCTTGAATAATATATAATTATAGCACAGTTTAATATATTTATCTATTTAATTTTTGATTTTATTTAATAATAGAATAAATTCTAGTAGCTTAAAATAAATTATTATAAGCATTAAGCATTTTATTTTAGTATCTACTTAGATGAAAAATGGTAAAACTGCTGCTCAAGTTTTTTTTTAATGCATCATTATATTTTATTTAAATATAAATACGATGTACGATGTATATGCCAATACGGATGCAGATTATATTTTCGTCGATTATTAAGAGATAACATCGTCGTTGTATACGTTATTACGTTATTACTATACTATAACATAACTTTATGGAATTTATAATATAGATGATTCTGAATTTGTACAAAATTTAGAAAACAAACCAAAATCTATGCAATTAAATATAATATTATTAATACTAAACTCTTCGGGGGGTAATAAAACCAGCAAACAAGAATTATTACAACAAGTATATTTTAATCGTAAGAAATTAGTTAAATAATATTTGGAAAACATTTATCTACCTACCTATAATAAGTTATCATTTCTTACTTTACAGTTAATTGAATAATAAGATTTTTTATAGAGAAATATATGTTGAATCCATCTGTCATGGTCGCTAAAAACAGTGAAATTACAGATATTAATTAATAATTAAATATTATTTGAAAATAAAAATAATATTTACTTAAATACACAACAAAAATACATTTTTTAAAAATCAACAATTTTGGTAAATATCGATTGTTGGAATTTATTTCGCATGGATAGTCTAATTTTTATATTTTTCAATTTTGTTTTACGTATTTCATATACATCTCCTGTTTTGATGTCTAAAAATATTATAGCTGTTTATGTTCAAAACAGTCATAGTACTTCATTTTATTTAAAATTTTTATCGAAAAAAAATGTTTATTTTTTGTCGATTAATAATTATATGATTTTTTTATATATCCATTTATCAATAAAAAAAAATTCCATAGTTCTAAACAAATTGTTAAAATCGGTTATCGAACACAAATCATGAAAGTATAATAATGTGATAACTAATTCCAAAATAAAGTTGCATACTTTATTATACAAAATGTTTTGATTTGCGCGTACAATAAATATTTCTTAGAACATACTCATATATAAAATGCAGGTATAATTATAACTGGTAATGACAAACATTTGTGAAATCCAAACAAGAATTTATGTTGCCATATTTAAATAATTTTATAAAAACAAACATATGCTGTAAGTTGTTCCACGTCTTCGCTAACGATATTCTTCGGTAGTCGATTCAATTTTCACAAATAAACTTTTTTCAGCGTATATACCTCTATATAATTTTGAAGATCGCGCGTTACCGATTGAAATGACATTTGAATTTGTTTGAGCTCAATTATTTTCCTGTCATTTCTTGAAAGTTTTTGTTAAAATCACAAGTCACAAAAGTCTCCTTGCAACTTCTAGAATTTCTGTTCAATTCGAACGGTTACGAATTGGTTACTAACCTCTAAAACAGATTTGAAATTTCTAAGTAGATTATTTCGAGGTTCGGGTGCTGGCGTAACGTTACGCTAGCACCCGTTTCTGGAAAACGGTTTTTGCGGTAATGAATTTAGGTTACGAATGATTACGAATTGGTTATTAAAGCATGGAACAAATTTCGAAAAAAAAATTTTAAGTTGTGGTGCCAGGGTAACGCACCTCCTCAAAATGTACACTGAGGAAACAACTGTCTCGCAAACCAGCATATGCATTTCAAAAAGCACGGGAAAATAATTAAACATTAGTAGACGTAGAACCACTGATTCCATAACGTTTGACCACCAATAGCGCAACGATCGCGGCTCTAATTTCGCTGGCCCTACTAAAGTTGATACTCTTACTCACTTTCATAAGCAACGCATTAAATTATAAACGAATTGTACATTTGCACAATTATAATAATATATAATATATTAATATGTATATTATATTATAATTAATTGTAACACGTTTAGAGAAATGTGTGATACATTTCTTACGGTAAAATGCGATTGAGAACACTCGAATTTTTTTTTTTGTAAAATTGCCAAATTTAATAATTGTTATTGAGCGATAATTATTATTATTAGATTTATCAGAATTTCGTCAAATTTTATCAAAGACTAAAAAAATGTTTACATTATTGTCTAAATATTGAACTTAAGGGGTTAGGCGTTACATTTGTCGCGCAAACATCAATTTTGTGCTTGTCGATTTTATACTCCTATTCGCCACATAATGGAAAATGACTACATTTCAATTATACTTTCAGAACGAGGTGAAGACCTAGTTTTAAACTTGATATATATATATATATATATATATATAGGTTGGTAACTCATTACAATGATGTATTACATTTTTTATACATATTTTTAGAAGTTTTTAATTATCATAACGATAGCTATTGATTCCAAATATATGTTAAACTTATATTTATAAACCTTTTTTTAAAATTCAAATAAAAAAAAAATTTTCTTGAACTAACAATAATTTATTCGTAATTGTGTCTAAACAAAAAATCAATCATTTGACCAAAAAAAAAAAAAATATGGCAACCTTTCATGTAAATTCGTTCTCAATCGTATTGGTTTTTTGGGTTGATGGTAAGTTTTTTGTTAATTTTAAGTGTTCTCAATCGTTCAATAGCTATTTATTAACATATATAATTAAAAATCTGATACAAGTTAAATTTAAATTAAGATACAACAGAAGTCTTATGATTATGAACTAGATAAAAGCAATAACATGACAAGTCATATTTCAAAATTTGAAAAATCGAAGCAGAGAACTAAATCAATTATAGGTCAACCTATATCCAATCAATGCATGTGGCCAAAATATTGATAACTTTATTGGAAAATACAAACATTTCTATTGTGCATTAGATCAAATATCAAATAAAAACAAAACGTTATCTTATTTGTCAGCTCGACTTATGGTAAAAGAAACAAGGTAAACTCAAGAACAGAATGGTTGGAAATATGTAACTAGAAATGGTGCGTTTTCCGTAAAACATCGTTTGAAATAAATAAACAAAAATATTCAAAAACTAGCGATTTTGAAAATCGCAGGAATAAAAATAAAAAAAAAAAAAACAAGCAAGATTAATCATTGTAAAAACTAGATCAGGAAAGTGACTGCTATGTTTTCAAGAAAGTGCAAAAAAATAAAAATAAAGAATCGTCATAACCATAATCAACAGATAATACATTCATACGTTTCTGGATGGTCGGTTAACAGAATGATCAAAATAGCGAGTGTTAGGTAGATTCAGGTTCTTGTGACTATCAGAGCTTGAAACAGTAATCTATTTTTACCATTACCTATGAATTTTCGATTAAATTTAGTATAATAACATAAATAATAATAATATGAAATTATACTTAATAATATAAAAGCTCTTTAAAGCAACTATACTGAATCTAAGTTGTTTTTATTCAACTCATGTAATAATAATTTATATAGGTACTTCTATAAATATATAAACGTAATATCATCATTAATTTCTGATCTTATATTATATTACCAATAATAAGATAATCTAAAAATAGCTAATTTACACACTAATAAAATATACATAAATATATAAGTGATTACCATTAACTGACAGCTTTTGGGAACTGTTCTCACTTAATTGGTTAACTAACTAGTTTCCTCACTTTTTATACATAAATATATTTATAATAAGTAAAGCCTAATTATTCATTATCTAAAAAAATATTACTTCATCAATTTTCTTGTATTTGTAAAAACTATAAAATCGTACAAAAATTATGGTATTTAGAATTATAATACACTTATTTTTTAGATACCGTATATCAATTAATTATAATAACCAATACAATTAAAATAAGTAGGTACAAAAAGATAAAGAAATAATATATTTAACTAAATTAAATAATTTATTACCTTTGTCTTAATAGACGATGATAACAACTCAGCAATAACGTGCGTAGATAAATTATAAAAACATCCACACATCTACTAATATTATAAAAACTGAAATACATTACACAATAGACACAAATATTATATTGAGACTAATAAATACAGAGAGAATAAACCTTGTCTCCACCGTAGTTGGAACCCTTCTGTAATATAGGTACTATACACTTCACTCATATTTGACACAGATCCGATTAAATTAATTAGTAACTAGCAAATAACCGAAGTACGTTCGAGCAGTCTTATACGGCGGTAGGTAACTTTATGCATAACCAATTTATTAATATAATCATATTAATGATCAGCTGCTTCGAATGCTATTAAGTATATTACCCAAACCGCTACCGTGATTTTGTCCGACTAGATCATTATTATAATTATATATTGTATACAGGTAATTTGTGTTCAAAAATACAGAAAGAAAAACATGTCTCTAAAGTCTAAATAACAACTCCGGATCAATGATATAACAAAACTCGGACAATATTCGGGCGACCTTAGCGGTTCACCAGTTTTTTTGTCCTTGTCTGAACCGTATGCCTAAGCCCTATTATACGAAATTTGACGACAAAAACATGTTGGTCGAGTAACATGTTTTTTGTTCAATTTCTCGTGAGTTAAGGCCACGAGAAGAACATATAATGAAACGACCCACGTTCATTAAGTCAAGACGCAATGATATTCACTTCCATGAATGGCTCTCAGCGGACACATATTCATCGAAAGGTAGATGAAGCTATTCATAATTATTATTATTAATATAAGGAAAAGTCACAGGCGAATAAAAGAGATTTCGGCGAGTGCACTTAAATTGTATGTCGATTTATAACTTATAATAAAGACACTATTTTTTGTTTGTTTTACACATAAATATAAAGTCGAATATATTATAATATATTGGAAACCCAGACAAGAAAATTTAAATCGCTGATCGTCTTCTACAGGGGCGTATTTACATATAGGCACGGTAGACACTTGACTGCGGAGGCATTTTTTAAACAACGGAAAATTATGCGTCTTTTTCTATTTAATAGGCCTAAACTTAAATTACATTTCGCATTACGGTTGTTCAGCGGATACAGTTTTTTTTGAAATTGTTTTTACAACTATTAATCATCAATTATTACTTGGATGGACGACGGTTGGCTGCAACTGATAACTCTGAGAAATAAATTTAGATTTAACAAACATTATTTTAAGAAATTACACAGATAGTACAAATAGTACAGGTAGTCAATTAGTACAAAGTACAAGCACAGCAACAATGCAGCGACCGCTGATGCTCGTTTCTATGAATCTCCACTTTGGGACATTATAACAGCACGACTAGGTCGACTCGAAACGGTCTCACCAGTTCACGGGAGAAATGGGACGAGGGACTGAGAGCATGTATAGACCGGTGGCAAAGGCTGTGACTTATCGTGCTACACATACCAAATCCACATGACGACCACCGACGATTACGAGTGACAGAGTTTAACTCATGTTAGTGTTTCATAATTTCATTGTAATAAAAATGTATTATAATATACACTTATTGTACATTCAAATTCGCATTTGGTGTCTGTGTTTTATCCTCACCTCTCGCACAACATCAATTATGACCAAACAACGACAATCAACAATTTAACTCATCACAGTTTACGTCATACTTTCTATAGTATTTACATATTATACTTTAAATTTAGCTTACTAAATTTAATTTCGTTTTTATTATGACAAAAAAAAAATAATTCATATTTAAAAAAGTGTATGAGAACTCGATATTTTTTACATACAAAAATTAAAAATTAAATTATATAAAGAATTACTACAAACATCATACAAACATCAACAATACATCTACAATACATACATCTTTAAATTTGTTTTCAAAATTTTTTTTTTTAGGAAAATTATTTATGGAAGTTCCCACTTGCCGTGATATTTTGTGCAAATTTCATAATCAACGGCTCTTATAGCGTGCCCGCGGGAGCCAAAATAGTAAATGTGTCTCCTGTCTTCTATATAAAAGTGTATTCAATTGACTTTTGGTTATATTTATTACATATAAATGTAAAAATACACTATAATATGAACGTATGCATAATACAAACGTATACGTACATTCAAAAGACAATAATCATTTAAACATGAAGTATTTAAGAGATTAACGTTCTCTATTCGTTTGTTAACATAACTAGAGTCTATAACATAAGACTAATCCTAAGCTCCAACAATATTATCAATTAGTATCTAATATATTTGTAAATATTTATAAATTCCATAAGCTCTGTGACATTTTTTTAAATTGCAAGTATATATAAACAATATATAAATATAAATACATAACAAAAATGGTATTATTATACTAATATATTTAAAATAAGAATTCAGAAAAATTTATTTACTATGTATTACTTCAATCAGTTTATTATTTTATATTAAATCAACTCATGACAAATTTTACTTACGTAGTAACAACGTAAATGTTCTTTTATTCATATTTTAAATAAAATCATTTATTACCAAAAATAATTCTTGCGCACAAAATTTGAATGTTTTACTAAAAATTATTATTTCACGGAAACACTACAATTAAAGGGTAAATAAAATTTGAGTTAAGCCATTATGTAAAGATTATATAGTTCAACGTGTAATTTCACTAAGATAAATGCATTTTAGAAAACATATCAGAAAACAATTATATATATAATGAAACTGTCAAAACAACAACTACATATACTTAGGTATATATAAATTAATTTGTATAATCTACTATATGGTACATTGGTCGGTG
>JACXSJ010001479.1:16551-88859 GCA_014851325.1 Pentalonia nigronervosa
TTTTTTTTTTTTTTTTTTTGTTAAAAGTAGAAAAACTTATGAGGAATTTTATATGATATTTTCAAATTTTTGATTTTTATTCAATTAAAAATTAGTTGTAGGTAAAATAAATTTATTTTGAAATCTCAAGGTCCAGTTTGAAAGATTTAATTTTATATTATATTAAATTGACATTTTACATATTTGTATAATCCTAATTGTATGCTTGTTATAAAAAAAATAGATAAATTTATTGTAAAATAATAAAAATGTTTATCTATAGCAAATAACGAAATAACGAATCTTCATTAATAATTTTGTATTTATTTATTTAATGCGTTTGTCCACTTTTTTCCCATTGTTGCAAATGTTAAAATCGTTCACATTAAAAGGTTCATATTTTAATGGAGATTTATAACCATCATCATTTATATGCTTTTTATCAAATGTCCAGTTCTCAAGTGTACTTATTAAACGATAAATAAATAATTTTAATATGAATTAAATTATGTGTATTTATTTTTGTATGTCTAATGACACTTTTTATAGTAAAAAAAATATTCTGGTTTAGTAGTAAAAACTCTGGTTCAAAAGTAAAAATTCAGTACTTTTCAAAATAATCGGAAATTAAAAAAATAAATACAAATATTTATTTAAATTTATACCTCTATAATTATTAAAAAAGTGTCAAATAATAGATAACTGCTCTACTGTTCAGTATATGTGTCAAGTGTACCTCGTCATTAAGAAATGTAATGAATGTATTAAATTTGGATCCAATGATAAATCAATGTATGTGATAAAAAACCATTTTGAGCGAATATGATCAGCTTTTGGTAACCAAGGTTGTCAAATAATTTAATTTTAAAAATAATATTAAAATTTTAACAAATGTTCATAATTACTATTAGATCCTGAGAGGAGCGATGAATATATTAATTTTACAATATTGTGTATGTTTTTTTTTATTTTTTTTTGTATCCGTCATTACGTTTTAGTGCGATAAAAGTGTACCGATGTTCTTCACCAGCATCTTTTCTGATAGGAAAGTGAATCTAGTTGGTACTTTGAGGGATCAAAAGTAAAAAATTCCCAATAGTTTTTAAACGCGCTGGGAAAAAACAAAAACAAATTAAAGAAAAACGGGAATTTTTTTGCAAAAAAAATTTTTAACAAAATTTATTTAAATATAACAAAAGAAATAATGACCATAAATACATGAAATTTTCACCGAATGTTTATATAAACATTTTCTATACACCATAAAATTTTCAAAATATTTTGATTTTTTTTTTTTGAGCTATTTAAAAGCATAATAAATTTTTAGGATTTTTTTTATAATTGCCGATAAAAAATATTTCAGTTGATCAAAAAACTTTAAAATGTAATACAATTTTCTTCATAACTTGTTATAAACTAAAATTTGAGCGTTTTTTATAAACATCTAAAGTTTAAATTTAGATAAAATATGTAAAAATCACGAAATTTTGCAATTTTTTTTTTTGACTAGGAAATTTATAAAATTTTTCTATTCAAATCTATGATTTGAAAATTCAACACAAGAATTTCTATAAGTTTTTCTATCTTTCTAAAAAAAAAAATTTACTAGAAATTCAAAGTAATTTTTTATGAGCGTTTGAAATTAGACATTGGATAGTCACCCGTTTTCTCCATGAACGATTTTCTTATTTTGATGTAATTTATCGATGTAATATCGATAAAAAAATTTCATTGGATTAAATCTTTTGAAAATTTAATACAAGATTAATCATATGTTATTAAAATAAGCAGATTAAAAATAATAAAATTGCATAGACATAATTTTTTTCAAAAGTATTTGAAGTTCAAATTTTGATCAAATTTATTAAAATTTCGAATTTTTGCAAATTATTTAGTAGTTAAAAATGTATAAAGTAATCAGTTTTACAGCTAATGATTGAAAATTTAAAATAAGATTTTTCGTAAATATTTAATTTATTAGTGTAACCAAAAAATCAAAAAAATATATTGAAAAAATAATTTTCTATAGACTATTTTTTATAACTAAAGATTAAAAATTGAAAAAAGGTATTTTGTAGATAGGTTATAATGTAATCAAAAATTAAAATAATAATTTTTTAAAAACATTTTAAGTTCAAATTTGAACGAAATTAGATATTTAAATGAAGAATAACAAAGTTAGTTATTTCGTTGTAATTTAAAATTTTTTTTATAGATGCTTGAAACTTTTAAAGTATATTATTATATTTTGTACACTCAATTAAATTTTAAAATGCAATGTTTTTTTCAAAAATTAATTCAAACTACTGTATTGTTAATAATAAAATGAGTTATTTTAATAGTAATAATATCTTAAAATATACTTAGTTATGTAGGCTGACAGGCCGTCTTCGCTCAGAATCATTTTTCGTATACAATGATTTTTTCATTGAATACAAATTTAGCATATCCATGAAAGTAGTCCACTCGATACTTACCGTACAGCAGAGCAGTACCCACTTGCCGACATTTTATTTTGTATTTTCAAATTTTTGAAAATTACTGTGAATTTTTTACCTTTGACCTTCTCAAAGTACAAACTAGATTCAATTTGCAACCAGAAACCACCCTTAAAAATTTAATTTGAAGCATTTTTTCTACTATAAAAAGTTATTTAGATACAAAAATAAAGAAACACAAATTGTCGTAAAAACAATAAATTCATATAGCTTCACTTATAATCAAATAATAGTTTTGAAACCTTAGTTACCAAAAAGTTAAACCGTCTTTACTCAGAATTATTTTTATTGTATAATATAATGATAAACCGTACAATTCAAATTTAACACGTTACAGTTATCTACTCAATGACGAGGTACAATCGACACGTACTATACAGAAGGTCATTTACCTTTTTGACCTTTTTTTTTTTATGTGAACTATGGATCTTACTTTATTTAAGTTAATTTTATTGTCATGAAACCATCACTAAAACAAGTACTTACTCAATGAATTGCTAATAACTATTACTTTCTAGTTCTACGATGTTGTGTCGCCAAATGAGTCTAAATTTGAATAAAAAACATAACTAGTTAGTTAAGGTAAATATCTATACTCATAAATAATTAAATATAAATAACTTGATATTTTTGATGCATGAAAATAGTTTTCCGCCAGAAAACTTTCCATTTGAAAACTAAGTACACGTGTGTTTAATATGCGCATATAAAAACAAATATTTGATATTTTAGTCATCAGTTTTCTTTGTGTTTTACCAGTTAAGACGCGTAGTGGAGTGTATTTTGCAGTGCTAGTGCACTATATAGTATATTACACATACCTATTATATTCAGAATACCATTTTGTAGGTGAGCTTGTTCGTATATAATAAAACCTTGCTAGTGGATAATCTAACCTGCAATATTTTGTGTTACAATTAAAGGTCACAACTGTAAAAATTGAAATGAAAGTCAAATTGCATCACCTGTACCATTTGAACAACAGTCTAATGCGAAAGGTGGTAGCACAAAATACAAAATCTATATATAAATAGAGACATTTTTTATCAAACGATATTCTAATATACCATATCAACCGTATTGATCGATCCGGTAGTTTTGGAGAAATGTAAGAAAACCGTAAATACGAAAAACACATTCCGAATTTCTTAAAGTTTTCAAATTAAGATCGTTTCATTCGATATCCTTTCGAGAACTAAACAAAAATTATATTATATTCAACTGTTCTAGATTTATACCCATATTTATAAATAAAAAGACAGCGGTAGAGTACAGTGTGTTTTTAATAGTGATTTATGGGTTATATTATAAGAGATGCAAATCTGTGCATGTAGCTCAACTTCGAATATCTTATATTATATTAAAACGTAAACTATATATATTTATATAAAGCCCACTCGATGATGACAATAACGATGCCTCCGCCTCTTTTATCTCATGACGAGCACAATATTATAAACTTATAAGTTTAGGTAAGGATAAGTGGATAACGTAAGCAATTACCTATACGGCAATTGCGTTCATGTGCGTGAGTACCTACATGACAAAAGGAAATTGCATATGCTTTCAATTAAGAACAAGAACTCAAGGTGATGCACATTATGGAAGTCACGGTGGCAGTTGCGTATTTAACCATCCCCGAAGAGACGTTATATGTATTAATTACTATATTATAATATTATTCCCTGAAAGCCTATCTCGATAGTAACGTTCACCAACTACCGACCGCTGAGCTGTTGTCTCTTCCGGGATTGTTCGTTGGAAGCCAACTCCTCAACTACCAGGAAAATAATTAGCAATTTCACAATCTCAGTATAGTTAGGTAATCTCGTTTTATACTCGATCTTTAATACATAATTTGTATGAACACTGTGAACACTAAAATAGGATGTGAGCATACGATAAATCGGTATTAAAAGGAATTCTATCAATCGGTTTCTTAAAATAAAAATTCGTTACTATCACGATTTTTTCAACATTTTATTACAATCACTTCATTTTTGTCTATAATCTATAATATATACATGACTATGCAACACAATATATTATATTATTATATCTATATAATGCTTATGTTATAAACAGTGCACTAGTGAAGATCCATTGAGTTTTTATTTTACCATAGAAATCGAGTGTCATATATTATATACAAAAATATTAATTAGTGGTAGACAAAAAATAGCTTACTCAAATTTAATCAATTACATTTTACACAAATATAGTTCAACACAGTGAGCTGGTGTATAATGGAACGGTCCGATTGACTTCTAGTGCGTAATACTTGTATACTTATATAGTACGAGTATATACGCAAAATATACATATAAACACTACATTCATATTATATGCACCTACACCCAATATAATATGATGATTGTTGGACTACACAGGCACTTATATACAATACTATACGTTACCTTAGACGTTTTATCATGCACGAAACTTTATCTTTTTATGTACCTTCGTAGGGTAATTTTCATATGTCATTTGGAGAGAAAACGGAAAATCGTGGTGAACCACCTTATACAGAAATGATATTTTTTTTTAATAGAAATATCGCAGTGTATCGTTGATATTGGATATTATACTATGTACGTTACTGCTGCTGCTGCTCGAAGTTCAACAATCGAACGACTTTATTATAATATCTAGGCTGTTATGCTAAAATATTTCAGAAAACAAATCGTATGGCAGTCACGTCGCGTTACTTGTTGTACACGCACGCCCCCGTAGAAACTGTGAATCAACAGATACTTATTACAATATATCATAATATATTATGCGGAACGATGCGCCGCAAGCGCGTGAATTATCACCTCATCGTGTGTGCATATAATAATACCACTTCTGGCGGAGTTAGCTATATGGTTACTAGTTATATATTGTGTATCCCTTGCAAAATTCGAAAAAACGTGTATTTATAAAAAATAAATCACGCGAAAAAAAGAATAGAAAAATCGTTTGCTCTTCGAGTGAATTCCCGTTTATACTTTGTATTATGTATATGCGTATAATATTTCCGAGCGTTTTGTACTACTGAAACGACACTCTAATTCCATTAGTGTGAACAAAAAAAAAGTTTCCGGTATTATTATGATACTTTAGTTTCTACGCGAAGGAGGAGGGGTTATTATTTTTTCTTGCGGTTTTTATAAGAAAAATACATAATAATTGCATTACATTTTCCACGTGACTGTACATTGTACAGGTATATTGTATCATTTAATTGAGTTTTTTTTATATGTCTTTCATCTTTACGTTGACGCATACAGTAGTTATACGAATTTCAAGGAAGTTGAAGTTATAAATGTACCAATAAAGCTATACTATTCAACCACAACAAAGGTTTCCACTACGTGAATGATATAACATTATCCATATTTTGAAATTGACGCCAATTAACCGTAGCCCTATCAGCTATCACTATCTGTATTTTATAAAAAAATCAGGTACTCGTCCAATATGCTATCTATCGCACGTTTGATATTTTAGTATGGTATCTACCGTAAATATTTTATCTACAGTCATTTTATGTTGGTTTAGTATGATATCAACACGTATCTACTATTTACAAATGTAAATTGTCTTATCTTTATAATGCAGTATTTCTACTTTGTTACTTTTTTTTTATGTAGTACTGTGTAGTTATGTATACAAATTTCTGACCGCCCCGAGGAATGATTCGAACACATCTTCGGTTGGTTTTTGTAACGAGCACCACCACTCTTCTTGAAATTGGGATAGTAATATGTTAGTCGCCCCACGTGTTTTAATGTTGTATTTATTTTTGACGTGTCTCTCCAATGAGTTTCTATAGTTTGTGTCTCAGCACCAGTTATTGCCGTTATTGGTTCAATGAAATTTTCCGAATGATTAACCGTTTTATGAATAAATCCATATTCATTTAAAGTAGAATACGCACGCCATTTATCGGAATATATAGTAGTACCTTGTTCAACTTCATTTAATATAATTGGTAGTAAGGTATTTCTATCACATTTTTTAACTTTAAAAAAACGTCTCTCTAAAATGACATCATGCTTACAACACAAGCCAAAAATCCATGACTCTTGAATTCGTTGTCCGTGATTTCAATTATTTATTACATCGTCTTCATCAGACTTTTCCTCAGGTTTGTAATCTCCAAGACGTAATCTTCCACGATTATATTTCCTTTTACCTTGAAACAAGTATACAACAGATACAATATTTACGGTAGCTATCATACAAAACTATCATAAAATTTTGGTAGATAACATATTGAACAAGTACCAAAAATCAAAATTAAATAAAGTTAAAAATCTATGAATACTACAATATAGCCAATTATCCGTGATTAATTATAGTTTAAAAATATCAATTGATTGTTCTTGCTTATTTATCATTCAATCACTAGTCCATACAGATGTATTGAGCATATTTTTTTAAAATCTATATTCATTTCTTTAACAATAAATTGCGGTTTAGAATTTGAGTAAGTACATTAATTTTGGAGTCACATAGTTGTCCCACAATAGAGTAAAGGTTATAAATGTGAAGTTTTAAAAAGTGCATAAACTGGTATTGTATAATACATAGTAGTTGTAGAATCACACTTTAAGTCAGGAATAACAACTGAAAAGAAAAAGTTAATTGGTGTATAAAATAAATGGAAAAATTGAATGACTGCCAAATTTTAGATTACAATTCGTAAATCTGTATGTTGTAAATGTATAGTTACCACATTAATTTTTTTTTTTTATTACTTATTTTAATTAATTTTGACATTATTTGATATTGAATTAGACGCTATTTATATGTACCTATTTCATTAGTTTGACATGTATATGTCTTATGGCTGGGATCATTCTATAAATTTGTGCGACACCGAGAGCGTTACCATGACGTCATAAATAAATATATATATTTTTTTTATTTATATTATATGAATAAAACCATTATTGGTTGATAGTTATCAGGTGATGTCGGCAGTCGGAAATTAATGGTATTTGTAATTTTAACTCATAACTTCTCATAATTATATTAATAATTTACTGTCGTGGTAAATTGGTCGGTAGCTATAAGACATATACATGTCCGATGTATCTACATACAGTGGAGATACTCTTTTTTAGTGTTAAAAAATAGATAAATAATATATAACTTATTGACTTATACTTGTGTATAGATTGACTTGGTAGCAACACACATACGTGTTAACCACATCTAGGTATTCTTCATACTCCTAATTACAAATTCTATGTAAAATACGAAGGAAACTGTTGGTTGAATAAAAAATGTATGATCATAAAACAGTTGAGTATTAAAACAAAAGTTCATTAAGAACCAATTCGTATGTATGCGGTATTAGGGTGTATAACCATTATATGTGTTTATCTTTTTTTCCAAGACAAGTTTCTATGCTCATCGCGGAGGTTATTTTGTATCAACTTTAAATATTATTAACGATTTATTTTAGTTCATTGTTATTATTACAAAAAAAGAAAAACACTTGTTTTGTTATTAAGGTTCATGTTTAACCCAGTCCTGGTGATTTTTCGTATATTAATATATATTATTATCCTCCTATACATAAGGTGCAAACTGCGAGGTACTGGGATCAAGGCGACGACTAGACGAGGAAACGACTAGCGTACAAATGTAGATAATATTTTGTTTTTTTTTTTTGTTATTATTACACACACACAAAAATCATATTACCTCCGTCATCAGTATGGTATGATATTCCGGGTAATATGTTGGGTGACCCTACCACGGTGATAGTAACTGCAATTACCTACGTGTTTACAGCGTACCTATATGTAATGTACACTAATAACTAATAATACACACGTTCCAACGATTTTCATCATTGGGTGAGAAATACGAGTAGACTACAACTTACCTCGGTTATGAAAATAAAACCATAAAATAATTAATTTCTCCGTGTTTGATTTCTTATGGCATAATATTATAAACAGAATAAAGATTGTATTTAAAATAATAATTTATTTCGTGTTAACTAATAAATAATAATGTACATTGTACATATTATTAATTAAATTATTTTTATATTTTACATGCAATATTATTATAACCGACAAATGAAAACAAAAGTAGGTATTTTAAGTAATATTATATTAATATTTTTGAAACAATGTTATTTTAAATAATAAATTGCGTGTGTGTCCCGTTTGCTCAATTACAAATAACCGCGATTTAGGTGACTGATCAGCACCTAAATTATTTAAATAAATTATAATTATGATTTTTTTTATTATTATTTAAAAATAAACAATACTACACTTCTCAATCTTATTGTTTTGTTGACTTTGAATTAGATAAATTAGAATTTATTTCAGATTATTTATGACTGTTAACATATTAATTTCAAAACTATTAAAAAATCGTGTACACAACTAAATAAATGCTATCAATTTTAAAAAAAAAACTCACAGGAAGAATGTTTCCTATGATACTGGTAACTAAATTGGATTCTATTATTATTCAGTAATATATCAAAAATGTGTTAATCAATAAAGTATATTAAATTATAAATAATTTACCTACGTGTTATAAATCTCCATTTAAGAATTGAATTAACAACCACATTTCAATAAATTATAATGTAAGCTTTTCAGTAAATATTGAAAATTATTAAGGAAAAAAACAAAATACTTATATAGATACTTGACGTTTTATATTTTTAGTAAATCTATAAAAGTATAAGATGTATATATTTTTTAAGAAGCTCCTCTAACTATTTAAAAGCGTTATATGTCTACTCTACGTGTATTTTAAGCATATTATTATTAATTCTTCTGTGACAAATACCTATTATATTTAATTAAAATATTAAACGTTTAAATCACAAAAAAATTCTTTACATACACCAAATATTTTCTTTTGAGAATAATAATTTTATTCGTTTAATCATTGGTTGTAAATACTAGTAATTATAGTCAATGTTTTAATAAACAATATACTGAATTATGTTTAATATTATTTATTTTAAATTACTTTTTTATTTTCATCTAAAATAAGGTTTTAATTCAAAAACATTTGAATTGATAAATTTGTCTAAATTGTTCATTAATGTATATGTTTTAGACAATAGATATATTTACTCAAATCAAGCATATTTCTAAATACTTGGACAAATAGTCAAAGAATTTAATTTTTATGCGACTTTACTATCCACCTAGGCATTTCGTTAAATTCCTATTTCAAGTCAGGAAAATAATAAAAGTGGAACGTTTTTATATTATTTTTAAGTTTAAACTATATTTTCTTATTAATTATTTATTAGTTTATTACCATTCTATGGAAAAATTATGTATAATATATTAATAATATTTTCGTATAATATTAGTATCGTATCCTTAGGTACTATTAAATTGAAACATAAATTATAAATAAATGTGGGTAATTTGTAATTACTAATTAGGTATGGTAGTACGAGTATAAAAATGAATAATAAATTACACTATAATTAAACATTTTTGTTAATTTTTAGTTACTACATTTATTGTTACATTTTATTGTTTGATAATATTTGCACTAAAAACTAACAACAATTTCTAATAGTATTATAATATAATATTTTATTCAATTTTTACACTCGTACTACCATACCTATTCTTTATTTATAAGACCTAGATAAATAGTAAAATCATATAAAAATTAAATTCTTTAACTATATGCCTACGACATAAATATGATTTGTAAATTTGGTACAATTTAATATTACGTACAGATGTACAATAGCACAATGTTAGATCTACAGAATTCCTAATCATATTTTTGAAAGTTTTTGAAAAACTACTGATTATTTAATAATTTAGATGAAAAATAATTAAAACAATTGTTAAGGAAATATAATAGTGTTTATCAGCCTAATAAGTAAACGACTAAAACAGGATAAACTATATTAAATTTTAATACTATTTTAATAACATCAAAGGAAATATTCGTACTTTGAAGTTTAACAAATTACTTAAAATAACACTTGTTAACATATACACAAGTTTTAAACAGTGATCTACAAAACGCGCTTTAAATTATAAATAATGTTTGTACAAAATCTAACGTACTTTACTTGTAGAGTTTTTATTTTTTAATTAACTACTTTCAAGCCTACCTTTTCTAAAATTGTAATTTCAAAACGTCAAAAATATCGAACGCAACTAATTATTTTCTAAGAAGAACTTATTTGATATTAAAAATTAAATTAATTATTAAAATAAATCTTAATTCTTTTTTAAAATCGTTAGAAAATATTAATTTAAATTGTATCTGAAGAATATAATATTGAGATTATCGTTTTAATATTTTTCAATTAAAATAAAAAAAAATAATTATATAACTGATAACGTGTAGTTAATTAATTGAAATGAATATTGTAATATAAATTAATACCAAAAACAAGATATTATATAATATTTAATTTTTATTTGGAATGTAAACATTTTATTTTAAATTAATAGCCAAAATTTAATTTTCGTCGAATTATTTTAGAACTACATTTTATGTCTACTTTGCATTACGTTATATCATATTATATTATTATAAAGTTTCTTGAGTTCAGTCGGTAAAAATAAAAATAAACGAGTTTTAAGACTTTTTTTGTACATTCATCACAAAGACTGAAAACTCCTCTAGTCGAATTTATATGGTTTTCATCTTCTGTTATTTTTTCTTTGTGCAATTAAGACGATAAAAAACTTTTTTTATAAGATATGCGCGTTTGAAATTTAAATTCTATCGATTTTGTATTTCTTGAATACTGTAGAAAGAAGATTCTCATTTTCAAAAACGATTTGTCATCATTAAATTACAATGTATGTTCAATTGTATAAGTATTCCAAATATTTAAATAATTTGAGATCCCTTATACCATAAGGTAATTTAAAAATTAAATATCTAATCTATACTCAATTTTTTTTATTCAAAAACTTTTATTTATTTATTCGGATATTCATATATTTCAAAACTTATAAGTTATTATAGAAATATACCGATAACGTCTGAACCGTAAACCACGCATATTTTGTCCTAATCCACTCGAGTACTCCTTTCAAATATATCTATTTCATATTATAATACAGTAAAACTTCCGTTAAAGATCACCTCTTTGTAACAGTTATTTTTTTTTTTTTTTTTTTTTTGGTCCTGTCAAGTGTTATGGAAAAAATACATTAATAATATCTCTATATAGCGAGCACTACAAATATAACAGTCAAAATATAAGATAATTTAATAGAAAATATGTCTAAGAAATTTAAAGTGTGTGGTTTGCCCAAATTATTTATAGCAGTTTTTAGTTATCTTATTGTGAACTTTTACAATTAATTTAGTTAATTTGCTCTTTTTATTCTTCAAAAAGATGACGTAGATGGTTTTAACTCATTAAAAAAGCAAAAATTAATTTTGAACAATATTTGTTCAAATAATAAAACTAATAATATTACTTAATATTTTTAATTTTAATATGTATTTATTATTTACATTTCACATTATTTTTAATTCTAACATGCAATAACTTTTTAGTTTTAAATTGTATATATAGTAAATAGCACTTCAGTGTCGCACATATCATAAATACATTATTTAGTAAACACATATTCTTATGTATTTATTTTTTTTATACACTCTATATAGCAATCATATGGAAGTATTGCACTTTTATTAACTACGGTCATCTCTAAATAGCGGTCATTATTTTCAATTCTTTCGGTGACCGTTATAAGAAAGTTTTACTGTATCTTAAACGAAATATTTAAAACCCATTTGGATTAATATTTTATATCGTTTAATTCATACTATTATTGTATTTTACACTAGATAGTTTCTACATCCAATAGGTACGGGGATCCAGAGCAAAGATCTGGGGGGTGGCCCAACAGTTTTGTTACTACACAAATACAATGATTAAAAACTGTAAATACTGTATTTATGATAGTACCCAGCAGTAGGAACTCATATGTCTTCAGGGGCTAGCTCACCTGAATCCGTCTCTGATATCCAACCAAATATGATTAAAATATCGTATTATACAAATTAATATTGCAATAAATTATAAAACTATAAATACGATTTAATATTTAAATACAATATTATGTATATCGTATACACAATATTATTATAATTAAACAGCATATTGTTTGGTTTAAATACAATATTGTTAGGTGTCTTGGTTTAAATGTCAAATACTTAATCCAAACATAATTTTCAATTTCAAATAAGCATCTATATTTACCATTGTAAATTCTACTGTAGGAAATCAACAAAATGTCAGTTGGTAATCTGCAAGTGTCTGCTACCACAACACAAATCTATTAGCTTGCAAACATTAATATATTTCAGCCATATTCAGTCTGGCTAAAATCACTGGATATTATGCAATTATTCTTGACATTTACATTGCTATAAATTAGTTTGCAAGTTCGCTTCAATTTCTAGACCTTCGGACACATTTCAACCATAGTATAATACACAATGCATTAATATTCTCTTCATTTAGCATATTTTTTTTAAAAAAAATGATTTTGATATCCGTTATTATCATTTTTCACAACATTGATTATATCATACAAATTAATTTTATAACTTATAAATATTTTAATTTAAAATCAACAATAATAAGTACATATTTTATTTAAATTTTGTCCGCATAGTTTATTAGAATTTAGAATATGTGAAGAGCGTTGCATTAGCATTATCAGAAAATTAGCTGAAATTAAACAGAAATTAGCATACAATATCTGAAAATGCGCATAAAATAATCAAACAGAAGATAATGAGTTTTCCTAATTTGGTCATATAATATTTGACTATAAATTAATTGTAATCTATGGTAACTGTTAACATTAAATAGCTCTATGTGGATTCTGTTAACATAATTAATAATTCTATTAAATCACTTATTAGGTAAAAAATATACAACATATTTTTTTTACTTAATTTTTCAATACAGTTAAAATAATAGTATACATTTATGTTTATCTATCAATCTCAAAATGTAACAATATTAAACTGAAAAAAAATTTTTCATTTTATTTAAGTTATATATTTTATTTTAAAAAATATATTATGTAAATTAAATGAACCAAATTATTACTTAAAATTGTTTATAATTATTATAAAATTAATATATATTGTATAATAATATTTGCCATTTCAAATTGCATATATCCAGTAAGTATTTTACGTTGATTATTTAAACTACCTAATTGTAAATTATAACAATTTTATAAAAATAAATACTGCAAAATATTTAAATATAAAATATTTCTTTTTTTATTATTATTTCTTATAATATACAAAATTATTATACTGAGTAATTCCCAAATACAAATTTTTTTACTGTCGTTTTTGTTTGGTTTTTAAAACCAATATCTTAAGTCATAATATGACTAAAATTATTGCAAAGCTTGAATGTGCAAGAATATCATTCGATATTTTCTAACTAATAATAAACAAATAACAAAATAACTAATAATCTAATTCATCAGTTTATGCCCTGCAGCCTTGATAATAATTAATAATGTACTTTCTATCCCGAAATCTGACATATTCCACTCGTTTAGGAATTATTTATAGACCTATAGCTAAACCTTTTAAAACTTAAATAAAAATAAAAGAAAAAAAATAATATTATTATAATTTGCCATAAATCAAGTATTATAAAAATAAATTATGAGTTTGTATCTTTTAACCGTATTTCAATCATGTAGAATTAAAGGGTTTCCTAGGACTTAAGCAGCTGTATTCAAATTTACTTAAAGTACACATCAATGCACTAAATACATACACTAAAGTGGAAAAAGTGTCTTCAGATATATAAGAATATGTCGTAATAATAAAAGATGGTCAAAAACTAAAAAATTCACCTATTGTCCAATCTAATAATGTAAAAAAGTAATGAATAATGTTTTCATTTACGTTTTTCAATGCGAATTTAAAATTTTTAATCACGACTTTTAATATATTTTTAAGTAATGATGCAATCAATTGAATGTGTTTTTTAATGTAAATACTTTACTGTCCTAGTTTTAATATTTTTTTATTTTAGTTATATGGTAAACATAAGACCATAACCCAAATTAGATTGTAGTACGTATTATTTACGATGCAATGAGTCTTATATGATATTTAAGTAGTTGTTTATGTTTATACCAATTTATGGTTTTTCAGCCATTTCCCAAAAAGTGAATTAATTTTTTTTTTGATTCAAATGTACCTATTTCATTTTAGTCTGAGTTTACAAATCAAGATATTTTGTAATTCTTAGAAAAATAGATTCAACATATTTCTTTTTACTTTAAATTGGTCTTTTTATGACCACAGCCAACATTTGAATTGATGTACGAGGCTAAAATATGAAATCCACTGCCTTATAATTGTATTGAAATGATAAACACTAAAATGACTGATATAAATAGATTAAAATAATAAATAGATATAACATAATATATTTCTAAAAAAAGACCTTAAATTATAAATACAATTGACATAATATAGTTATCATAAATTTCAAAAAGGCAATTTTCCATATAATCTTTAAATGTACCTAATAATTGCGATAACATTAAAACAAAAATATACACTTTTATTTTATAGTTATTTTTTTTTTTATAAAATACCCAACAATAACACAAACTTTATAAGTTTATATTTATATCAAAACTAAAAAGTTTAAATTAAATGTTGATCACATATTATGGTAAAATTTTAATCATATTAAATTATTCTTAATTTTTGGTACACAGTTTATGTTTTGACTAGTTTAAAAGAGCTTATATACCAAAGTTTTGATGATCATGCAAAATTTATATATATTTAAACATTTTATGACAATAATAAAATAATAAAATAAACACTTTTCTATTTATAAGAATAATATAAAGTTTAAAAAAAAATTGTATTTTTAACGTTATACAGTAACATCAGATATATTCGAATTTTTTCGATTAATAAACGTTTCGCTATTTCTTGGCGTTCTCATTATTTTTCCACTTGTAATCAGTCGCCCAAATCCTTCTTGATGAGCGAAAGCATACCCTGACCTAATCGAACGTCGTTTGTGCTTTATTGACATTGATCTCGTTTCAGTTCCCGACACTTGTCTCCTATAAAAATATCACAATTAACGATACATTTATATCTGCTAAAATATCTATTCGGTAATATTTGGTAATAATTTGTTTTACATTTGTTTCGATTGCTTCAAACGGAG
Organism: Pentalonia nigronervosa; assembly: GCA_014851325.1. Taxonomy (NCBI): domain Eukaryota; kingdom Metazoa; phylum Arthropoda; class Insecta; order Hemiptera; family Aphididae; genus Pentalonia; species Pentalonia nigronervosa. The sequence goes on from JACXSJ010001479.1 coordinate 32,245, forward strand.
TTTATCGGTGAGACAAGGTCTCGTTTCCAGAAAATACAGACGCCAAGCCACCACAGGGCTGACAATTACAACCACAACGAGTAATGTCACCAACCAAAATGTTGGTTGTTTCATTGCCTAATATAGAACATTATACAAATAATTAAACACTTACGCGGTACATTAGATATTAAATATATAATATTAAACTGAAAATTAAATGCACTTACTATACACTTACCATTGCCAATGATCCTACGTAGATTCCTCCAATGAGATAGTTATAAACCCATTCAGCAACGAAGAATAATGCCAAAGATCCCCAGATAACGATATGGTTGATTACAGTCCAGTATGACGTATCAAAAGCTACCTACATAATATTATAGTAACTATCATATTATGCAATTATACACAACCGACAATTTTTGTTCAAATTGTTATAGCAATTTACCTGTACGGTCATGGCAGTAACCAGAATCATTGCAACGACTTCTGCCATATACATATGGTCTAAAACGTTCAACCCGCTCGAGGTCATACCATACAAATAAGCGCCTAAGAAAAATATAAAAAATATTTAGCTATAGTGAAATCACTAAAAATTATTTATAAGAATATCAAGTAAATACCATAAGGTACAAAAAATATCACTAGCGAAGCGTACGTTCCCAGAGCCGCGCATTTAAAGAACTCTTTAGTATTGAAAAACATGTTTTGAATTCCCGGGGTGTAGAGTTTTGGGTACATGGTACTTTTCGAATCGTTGACGTCCTGGTCCAGGGCTCCGATTGCCAGTACTGGTAATGCGGTGTAGAACATATTATAAACGGATATGTAAAATGGATCAAAAATCGTCTGCAAAATATAACAGAAATGATAAATAAACGTACGAAGATTGCCATTTGTTTTTTGAGATAAAAAAATACCTGAGCACTAAAACCACAAAAGAAACCGAACCAAATATGACAAAGAGTAAATGCCACGTTTTTGTAGAAGAAATAACGCAAGAATTTGCACATTCTATAGTATGACCATCTGCCGTGGACCAAAAGCAACCTTTCCAAAAACCGAAACTGTCCTAGAGAATAGTCGGATGCCAGTGTCGCCTGATTTCCTTCCTGGCCTGTGATTCCCACGCCTACGTGAGCTTCTTTTATCATTGAAACATCGTTAGCGCCATCGCCAATTGCCAACGTCACTGCGTTCTTGTATTTTTTAATAAGCTGCACCACCATTGCTTTTTGAAGAGGTGTTACTCGACAGCAAATTACTGCTTTGCCTATGAATGCTCGTTTTAAAATAATTACATTTTTGGCCATTGCTGGGTGGTAATGTAAACATGTGCCCTTTAGATACTTACACTTTGTGCACAATTCCACAAACTTATATTCGAGCTCAGTGTGTAACGCATGAACCAATGAATGTCCGTTGATGACTAAAGCGTACATACGCTCTTCGTTATCTTGCATTTGAACGTCGTCGGGTTCGCTATAATGGATAATTAATGTAATTATTTTAAAACCGCAAAAATTCATCTGTTCCACAAATAGTATTACGTCAAATAATTTTACAAACCTAAATCGTACGACACTCGTAGCCATACTATTTCTTTCCGAACGATGATATTCAAAAACGTCCAAAAGCGAATTGTTATACTGATCGAGCTGATGTTTTACTTGATCCTGAGTGTTGCCATCAACTATCCAAAGTTCCATTTCGTCATTTAGTAGTTGGCAAGAGTATCCAATATTTATGGCAGTTTCTGAAACCAAAGACACGTAATTTTTAAAAACCATTAATTTCAAATTATATATATATTTATTTGTACATCAAACGTGTTTTTATTCATTCATTTAAATAATTGTTGTTTATTATAATAAAGTTTGATAAAATTTAGTTACGCCTAATTTAATTTTGATATATTGTATTAGAATATACTGTAACTCTTTACTTAAATTTAATATTATAGATAAACCAATAGTGTTAGCTGTTGACTATAATTAAAATTAAATTTGTAAATTTTTATAATCGTATGTTGTTGTGCTGATCTACGGTCTACCCACCTTGTTTGTCTCCAGTGAGCATCCAAATATATATTCCTGCCATGAGCAAGTTAGATATAGTCTTAGGGACGGCGTCCTGTAATTTGTCTTCGATAGCAGTGATACCTGCGGGTTAGGATGAATGAGTTAGGTACATTTCAAAACGACACTCAGCCGATATATACGTTTTAGTTTTTTTGCTTACCGATTAATCTCAGATTGGTTTCTATTTCGTCGTAGATGTTGTCAAGCTTCTCCTCTCTGTCAGTTCGGGCCGCGGCGGCATCCATGTATTTGTGTTTCCACAAATCGAAAAACTCATCGTCAATATCCCTGACCGCGCAGCAAAGCGTGCGGAGTCCGTCACCTGCAAATTCCTACCAACACGCTGTCGTTGCGACGTATACAAAAGCCATCGTATTGCAATTATACTACTTACATTCAAATGTTGCAAGGCCGTAGCTTTGTATTCGTCGTTTCCTGATTCCAGACGGTTGAATATCACACTGTCGGCCCCTTTGCAGTAGAGTCGTATTTTACTGTTTTCCCTGAACACCACAGACATGCGGCGTCTAGTGTTGTTGAAATCTAAAATACATAGAAGTTCGTACACTTTGATTTCGCCCATAATCTCAATCGTCACGCTGTTCGGAGTTCGCTCTATGAAGACGACACCGAAATTTCTAGCCGCCGAAACAAGTGCTGACTCGTCGGGTGATTGAGCTTGGTATTTTAAAATACCTATAGGCATGTGTTTATACAATCATTAAATAAACTTATGTAAACTTAGGTACGACCATAGTGCTATGGAAAACGTTTAACCGATTTCCCTAGTGAACACAAAATTAATTATTATGATAGTTTAAAACAAAAACTAGGTATTTGGTAAAAATAGCGAAAAGAAAAACAGCAATTATACAATAATTATTTGAATAATATTTATGTTTAGTATTTATAGCAAAGGTGACTTCCAATAAATTATTTCTAATATTTTGTGCATTATTTAAACAACATAGGTATCTCTTATAAGTTTACCAACAATTTTACTATACATGCAAATATTATATTGATAATTTGCTTAATTTATACATGTGTGCCTAATGGTTTAATAATTATTATATTTTTTGCTATTTTTACTTTCACCATTTTGTCTTGGACTCAAAAAACTCACCGTTTTTCCAGCTAGGCATAACCGTATGGCATAAAGCCAATATTTCAAAAAACGTAACCACTGTATTTTCGGTTTCATTATTGGGTTGCCTTGCAGCGTCTACAAGACTTTGATCGAACCACAAAAAGTCGGATTCGTATTGAGGATTCCATGAAAAATCTACCGGAGGTGGTCCAACCTGTTTGAAAAACCAGCTCGCTTAATAAAAATGAACCCTTCAATGTGTTACCGCGGTCTAAGTAGTGACATCAATACCAAGTGCAACGTAGGATTTATAGTTACTCTTCTGACGCCTTGGTCTACTTTGTTGTAGTGCATATTATTGTAACTCCTGATGACAGCGGAAGGAGTCTGTTTGTCCATGTACGTCTAACGGACGAACACAAATAATATACAAACACAGAAAGCTCAGACAGTAACAGTAGACGATACTTAATATTAATAGTTATTGTCAGAATTAATGACGAATTGTACCTTAATAACATCGTCAGATTTTCCATAATGAATTTCATCCTGATCACCGTAAACAATACCATTTATTGAACACTTGTTAAACGTCATTATGTTCTAAAATATTTTTTCAAAAATGATAAGACACAGAATAATTTCAGGTATTATGATTATATAATCACATATATTTAATAATCTGTGGTTTTTTTTCAATCTCACTAATACAATGAAAGAATTTTGAAAACAAGCGATAGTCCATATAAAAAAAATATATTTTTAATATTTAATAGTGTATAGAAAATAATAATTCCAACATTTTACGAAAATTTCAAAAGTTTACAATTATTCATTTTTGAGTTAGAATAAAATAAAAAAATCGTTCCCTAATAAATCGGTAGCTTACGGGTGAATATTCAATATCTAATTTCAAACTCTCACAAAAATTTAGTTTCTGTGAACTTTTTTTTTGTGAAAGATAGAAAAACTTACGGAGAATCTTATGTTGAATTTTCAAATCTTAGATTAAAACAGTACAGTTTTAATGAATTTTTGAATCAAAATAAAAACTGTTAATTTTTGTGATTTTACGTATTTTATTGAAATTTTTACTTTAGACATTTATAAAAATACTATTTTTTTTTATTTTTACTTACAACAAGTTATAAAAAACCTTGTATTAAATTTTCAAGTTTTTTGACCGATTAAAAAAAATTTCATAGACAATAATAAAAGAAAAATGTTATGACTATAAATAGATTAAAAAGAATCAAAATATATTGAAAATTGTATTGTGTATAGAAAATGTTTATATAAACATTTGGTAAAAATTTCATGTTTGATGTCATTTTTTTTTTAATTAACCCCAAAATAACAAAATTGATTTTATCAAAAATCAGTTTTGTATAAAAATTCCCGTTTTTCCTTAATTTCTTGTTTTTGTTTTTTGTTTTGTTTTTCCTTGCTCCTTTAAAAACTATTGGGAATTTTCAAAGATTACCTGTTTAAAATACCAACTAGATTCACTTTTCCGCCAGAAAAGATACTGATAAAGAAAATCGAAGCATTATTTCGACTACTAATCGTGTATACAGTTAAAAAAAAACATTATTGCAAAATCAATACATTCTTTACTTCGTTCAAAATCTAACATAGTTTTACAAAAGAAGTACATCTGTCGTTATGTATTTATCGATATTTGTCATTTTATAAAAATAACTCCGAACCGTATATAATTTATATCATATTCTTAACAAACTTTACCTTGGTCATAGTACCAGTCTTGTCTGTAAATATATACTGAATCTGTCCGAGTTCTTCGTTCAGAGACGTAGTTCTAGCTTTAGCTGCGGTACCAGACTGTTTATCGTACATTTTTTCATCCCAGTTTATAAAAAAGCTCTGCACGAAACGCACTACTTCGACACTGTAGAGTAAAACAGAACGGCATAATAAACATGATACTGAATGTACGAGACTTGTCGAAAAATATGTTAACAGTAAAGTACACACACCTTACATATAAAGAAATTGGCACTAATGTGTTAAGAACTATGGCGTATGAAAAAAACACCAGAGTTCCTATGGTAATCGATCCGGCTATCCTGTCGGATGGTACCAGTGAGTCCCAAGGTAAATACGTCTGGAAATACCAACCTGTTTTGAATTCCCAGATAACTGATCCGATCATACAAGACAGGCAGAGTAAAAAAAGGAACAATACGATCTGCGGGACAATGACAAAAGCAAACAATATTTAAATATATATATAATGTATGTATGCGTGAATTTTTTTACCCCGATAATGAGAAAGTTGAGCAACCGATCGATATTGGTCCGCTTGAATTTAGATTTTCCTGAATTTTGCATGAGTTTTGTGTCCCTCCCGGCGAAAATTACCATCCCGTAACACCATTCCGTGTTTCTTAATACACAGCCTCTTAGAATAATATGATCATTATTTAAAATCAATCTAAAACATAAAAATACAACAGTAACATTATCATCATAGCACCGAATATTGACGGGAATATTACGTAAAAAAATATCAAACTCAGTGAGTTTAAATGCATGTGCATGCTTTAACCAAAAAATCGTAATCTTTCTTTAAAAAACTGTTACGACTTTCACGAAAAATTACCATTTATAAAACCCGCACTAAGTATCGTGTTCGATTACTGTTCCAGTTTTGAGTATACAATATATTATACATAAATACTCACTCTTTTTTATTCCACTGTAGAACGCCGTGAAATTTATTGAGCAAATTGTTTGGGGTTTCGCACCGAATGAAGCCGTCAAAGTCTGTCACTTTATGTGCAAGATCCGCCACTTCGGCCAAACACTGCCGACACTTGAGGTTGGTTTCACTGGACAACAGAATAAAAATGAATACAATACAATAATATTAAATATATATTACAGTAAGTATCGTGGCGATCGCGTTTTCGTTCACACAGTATTAATAATAATTAATGACTCCCTACACCATGTGGATTTAAGACGATCATTAAGCGTAAATCTTAAGTTCATAAAAGTTATAACTTTAACTTATAAGGATGTTTACATTCCAAACTTTTCTAAATCATCTATAAAAATTAATATAATTTTTGTATTATATTAATTTTTAGATTCTGAGTGGAGCAAAAAATGTATTGATTTTACAATGACGTGTGTTTGTTTTTTGTGTTTGTGTTTATATTTTTTTCCTATCGATATTAACATAGTTATTTTTATAGACATTTTAAGTTCATATTTAAGCATCAAAATATTGAAAATTTTCAAATTATTTTTTCATAAAAATTTATAAAATGTTCAATTTTTATATCTAAGGAGTAAGGATTGAAAATTTAAAATAAGGTTTCTCGTTATTAGTTAATATGCTGCAAATAAATAAATCTAAAAAATATATTTACATGGTTGATTTTTATAGGCATTTTAAGTTCAAATTTGGATGAAATTAAATATTTAAATGAAAAAATAACAATGTTAGTTATTTTGTTGTAATTTAAAAATATTTTTCGTGGGTGCTTGAAACTTTTCAAGAATATTATTAAATAACTATTATTTATTAATATTCAATATAAGGCTGTGTACTCAATAATTATAAAAAAACTATCACATAAAGCACTAATTTAAAATATTATGAACTTTTTTGGAATATGTATGCTAGGCACGTGCAAATCTAATATTATTTATTTTCCACTTATTTTGTACACCCTTAAATTTATCGATTAATTCATCAATTAACTCTTGATTTTTAAATCGAAACCTTTAATAATAACGATTATTCTTATAGGTTTTGATTAGTATAGTTACTAGTGTAAGAGGTATTTTCTAAAAATGTAGTTAATGTACCTACATCTAATGACATCAAATATTGAATAAGTAATATAAACACTAAAAGTTTAGATAAGCTTGGTATCAGTACACCACACATTTTGTTCGGTGATAAAGCGCCCTTAAAATTTATAAATATAGTTTGTGTCTATGACTAAAAAAGTACAATGTACCGTACCCGTCCAATTCTGCGGTTTCTATAAAACACAGGCCACTCGGCTCGCTCGTAGACAGCAGCAACACGTCGGCGGCCACGAACTGTCCGTCTTCCATTAAAATCACGTCCCCCACGTGCACGTCCTTCCACTTTACGTTCACTACATGACCGTTTCTGACCGTCTTCGATGTGCGGTTGTTCACCTGATTGTCGCTGACATGCCTTTGCTGCATACAATTAATTTCAAATGTTCAAACTTGTGTATTTGATTTTCTCATTTCTCCCGACTCCCCTGTATATATCGGACTTCGTAACATTTACAGGAGGCATATTGTATATTGTACCCATCGTTATTGTTAGTATGCACAACGGTTTATACAAATATTAAAGAATTATTTTATTAGTTCGTCTGCATGTTAATTTTGTTACTTTGTAGAATGAGTTTAAAGCAAGATCAATAAAAATTTTATTTTTTATTTATATGTTTAAATAATGGTAGGTATATTTTAAATTATTTACATAGTGTTATTGTTCATTGATATTTCAAAATCTTATTAAAAAAAAATAATAATAATAGCTTATTTGTATGCATAGTTAATTTATCAACATTTAATGCATAAAGATGATCCGTGATAAAGTGAACTGTGATTTTCGACCAAATATAATTTTGAAATGTATGGTATTTTGTAATGTGGTGAAGACGTCAAGTGATTTCGAGTGATTGTATTGATAGACTGAATAGTAAGTGTTAACTGATTAAACATATAACTTGACTAAGGTTGGATTCTGCATTCATTACCAAATATAATTCCTAACCGCAAGATTCGACCAATCAAAGAGCCATATTTTTTTTTCGGAAATCATGGTGGAATGTTAAGTCACTTTAGGTGCACGCTCTTATTAAACAGTTTGTCATAGACCACAGTACGATAAATGAACATCCTCGTTAATATAATAGTTACGTAACGAAAACAAAATACATCGAAAATGTATGGTATCCTGAGATTTACAATTCGTAATTAGTATTACAAAATCATACGAACATAGTCGTCGTAGGCGTCTTTGATGGCAGAGATCGTTAGCACGCCGATGAGTGGTATCGAAGTGGTAATGGGTGTCAATGACGATATAATCGATATCATCTGCAGCATCATAAGGCACAGGAAGTAAAAATTGGCTAACCGCTGAAATTGTTCGAATAAATTCAGCGGCAGGAATGTAAACAGGCTGTACTTCGATGTTTTTATGTAATTTGTCTAGGGAAATATGCAAAAGATAAAAAATCATTACTCTATGACGTATACGTATGTAATTCACTCGGTTATACCGGTATATAACCGAGTGTTAGCATTTATATAATTATATGGTAACAATAATATCCTTAAAGACTTACCGCATAATTGAACTGGGCGTTGTAAGTCGAATCGTTTGCTTTGATAAAGCGTTCTTTTTCTAAAATAAATACATCAATTAATGAAGATAAAAAACGGACACAGGTGACATCGATAGTTACTAAAAATCGTGGAAAATTAAGGAAACAAAGTTTTTATGATCTAATAAATATACTAAATATTTTACCAACACTCACTGAGAAATACTTAAATTCTTTGGTTTTTCACCAAATATTTAAATTACCATTTTCTATACACCTTAAAATTTTCAAAATATTTTGACTCTTTTTAAGTTATTTTTAAGCTTAAGAAAATTGTAATTTTAATTAGGTTTTTTGATTATTGTCGATAAAAAATTGTTTGATCAATCAAAAAACTTAAATTGTAATACAATATTTTTGGTATGTCTATCTCTAACAAAAAAAAAAATTACCGGAAAACCAAATTAATTTTTGTTAACATTTTAAGTTCAAACTTTGACAAACTTCATCAAAATCTCAATAATTTGCATATTATTTTGTAGTCAAAAATTTATAAAATGTTCAATTTACATATCTAAGAATTTAGAATTTAAAAAAAAGGTTTCTCATAAGTATTTCATACTATAATCAAAAATCTAAAAAAAAATATTTAAACATAGTTGTTTATAGATATTATAAAAAAAAATTTCATTTCAAAAATGAACGAAATTAGATAGGTATTTAAACAAAGAATAACGGTTTTAGTTTTTTTATGAAATTTAAAAATATTTTTGGTGAATACTTAAAACATTTTAAGTATATAATTATATTTTATACACTTAATGACATTTTTGAATTCGATTCTTTCTGCAAAAAATAATTTAACCCACTGTATTACTAATGTCTAATAGTCAAATAAATTATTTTAATAAAATATACTTATAATAATATAGGCTGACTGACCATCTTTGCTTAAAATTGTTTTTCGTATACAATGATTTTATATCAAATTTTACACATCCATTACAGTGACCCCTCTAGACACTTAGAGTAAAGCAAAGCAATAACCTCACTTACCCATTTTTTATTCTTAAATAATGAATGTATTAAAATTCTGGTTTTTAAAATTTTTAAATATATTCAGACTAATTTTTCAAATTCTTAAATTTGTTTGTTCTACTTAAGAATTAAGAAGTGTCCTGTGCCGATATAAACCTCTATTTGTATTAGCTTAAAAATAGTCAAAATATTTTTAAAAGTTCATCATATCTGGAAAGTTATCATATAAATATTTTGTAAAAATTGAAAATATCAACAGTTATTAAATTTTGAAATAAATTAAATTAATTTAGTTTTGTTAAAAACGAATTTTGCATAAAAATTTTCGCTTTTTCATAATTTTTATTTTGCTTTTCATGATGCTTTTGATAACTAGGTACTGGGAATTTTCTACTTTTGATCATCAAAATACCTACACATTCCAACCAGAAAAAATGCTGAAGTAAAAAATGCCAAAAAAAATGCTGAAATAAAAAATCAAAAAATTTTTACCGTCCCAAAAGATAACAGTCACAAAAAAAAAATTAAACTCGTCATTGTAAAATCAATATATTTATTGCTCCGTCAAAAATAGGGGTGAGCATGTTTGGTGAATCACTCTGTTAATCAATATACCGTTATAAATTATGTTAATAAAAACACAAAGATATCACTTTTATTTCTAAGTACATAAAAAACTATATATTCGTAAATTATGGAAAAAGTATTCCTCAATCAATGCACGTCTCGCATCGGTGATTTATATTTTTCTAAAATCTACTGGCAAAAATTAATAATTACCTCTTATAAGTATAAATAAAATCTGTAAAGACTCTATCTAGAAGCTATATTATGAAACATTTTATGCACTCATTATTTTACCCATCTGAAAAATTTTAGTGCAGTCATGTAGACATACCAATAAAAAAATATATTGTAATACTATAATACGACGCATGTAAGACTCATAATTATTACGCCATAATAATCTGTAACTTTGTCACCCCACTAAAACCTAAAACATAAATACATGAAACAGATTTGGATTTTTTAGAATGTTACGTTTCGCGATATTAATGCCTCGGTGAACCACAGTCACAACGTTTTGACAGCGTTTTACGAAATCACAGTGGATATATTTATCCTGTTATATAGTTTGAGGTTAAGTTGACTTACGTTAAAGGTATAGAGTCGAAGAGGTGTATGCGGGTAAGAATTTTATAAAATCAAAACGTCGATAACCCATTTGGATTTTAAAAATCAAATCTATCGAAAAACCGATTGTTTGTAGACCTGTATTATAATATGTAACAATCCGATATTCTTTATAGAATTTATTATGAAAATGCTTACTTTGAAATAAACACACGCAAGGGTTTAAGAAAAAAAAAACTGCCACACGCTGGCTGGTTTATTACGATAGAAATTCTAAGAAAGAAAAAATACGACTATACTTTGACATTATCTCGAGTGTTCGTAATAATGTATGAGTTAAGACCTCTTAAAATTTAACCGCACACGCGTGTATCACCAAAGATAAATAAATCTACTCAGAATAATATGAATAATAATTACTATAGTTATATATATTTCGTCACAGTTTTGTGACTGCAAACAATAATATTCCAAAAACTATACACAGACTATAATATGTTTTGTGTATTATAGAATTATAGATACGTATAACGTAGATAATTAGTAATTACACTGTGTACTTTTCTAAAAATAATGTATATTATTAAATACTCTACAATTCAATTGAAAATGTCAAGTGACGGAATAATAAATACGAACTTATTTTACTAACACGAGTGACTTTACCGTGCTATTATTATATCAAAGTTTAGTAAGTAATACATACCTAATGTTTACACATTCTGTTGTTTTAAATAATTTGAAAGTAAACATAATAGTTTCATTGCATTGAGTCTTAAAAGTTTTAAAATCTATATAGATATATAATACTGTTCAATAAAATATAAATGTACATGATTATCTAAAATAATAGTTGTATGAAAGTTACATCATTAGTACAATTACAAATTAATTCTTAGGTAAGATTTATTTATTTTAATTACGATCACCTACAACTGATTTGTTTACCTCGGCGATAATTTGAACATATGAGTAAATAATTGTATACAAATTTTGCAATTTTATAGCATCCTATTGGCTAATTTAGAGAAACGATAATACAACAGCGCGCATAGGAACGTCGTATATGTATGCGGTCTTAATTTATTGTCACGTCAAGAGCATTAATTTAAGATATCTTATTATATATTATTAATCGGTATTACGGTGCACTTAGATTAGATTTAAATTTATGTACAATACTTAAACGTACTTAAACAGTAAGGCACTATAACTGCAGAATATTATATCAGCTCTTGTTTATTCAAATATACGTTTGTCGATTCGACAAATATTGACGCGCTGTTCAATATAAATATATTTATCATTCCATTAAATCAACGTTCATTTGAATAGTATATTTTTGCTAAAATTAAACTCTCAAATAAGTAGACAAGTAGTATTTTTTTAATATTTTTATTTATGGCAAATCGATTTTCCATCTAATAATGACAGACTGCTTACCGATACATATATTATTTACAGATATCGTGTTCAAGAATTAGAACCGTGTATAATAACACATGGTCACAATATATGTAGGTACACAAATAATATACTTTACCAAATGGTATATAATTATTAAGTTTTTAATAAAATCCTAACAACGAATTAGCGAACATACTAGGTATAACAGGTATAAGAGTTAATAATAAGAATGAAAATTATTCACCAAAGCGATTTACGCGAATGCCTTCTAAAAGTATTTTTATTCGCAAAAAAAAACAATTTTTTATTGCAAATTTTACAATATTTACGGTTTTTTGAGTTTAAACATTTTAATATTTTCAAGCAGGTGACTTTACGTGATAGCTGCAACTTAGCTAGTAGCTAATGGTAGGTATACAATGAAACCTCCACCGACAAGCGCCAATAAATAGCGGACGTTTTTAGGGGAACAAACTACAAACAGGGTTCAGTCCTCTGAATAGCGGACTGATAGTGTTCGGTATTTATAGATTTCACTGTATAGTGTTGTATATTTATATTTGATCGAACCTATTAAGAAAAAATAATTGTCAGTAATATTTGTAATCAAATCACACGTCAACTCAATATCGATATAATATAATATCAACTCTTACTCATAATAATATAACCTTAGCCCATGTAATTCATTCATTAATAATGCGGCTAAAAATTCAGAAAAAACTCTGAAAAAATTTTGAAATTGTATTTTTTTAACAAATTTGTATTTTTATTTACCTGAAGCATTCGAGATCATTCCGTAGTCTCATTGAGGTGTTTTACGTTCACGGTACGCGTACTCACTGGAGACCCACTGACGAGGAACTGTCACGCTCCCGAATGTTGTGCACGCAAAGGGGGGCGTTTGACAAAAAAAAAATAACCCTTTCCGTTCCCACACCTCGCCTACCCACTCAACCCCACCATGCGACCTCCCGTCGTAACCACATATTACTGTTTTAATATCTGTTGTAGAAATATAAATATGGAAAAAACACAATGCGTATGCTGTGAGTATTTTTATCGCCAACCACCATAAAAATATATTTTATCAGTCACTTTCGAATATAACACGCGTATTTTATCATATATGGTATGAAAATCAATTGATGAGTAACTAAACGAAACAATTTCACACGCGACATAAATTAAAAAATTATTAAAAGGCAGTTGTTTTTTTTTTTCGTAAGTTTTTTACGATTTTTGGATAATCTTCGCTACAGGTACGTGAGTTTTTAATTTCGATTTCTGATAGAGCGAAACGTGGAGAAAATTCGGGCATACGACGATTATATACGACTTTACTCATGTTTCACACATATAATATTATTATGCATACATATTATATTGTTTCAGGTAGAATGGGGTCAATGACGTAAAGGGATAAAAAAAGGGAGGGTTAAAAATGAAAAATAAATTAATATTTCTATACATATAAATCTAAATTAAAACTAATTACCACGCAGGTGCATGGGGTGTATTTTATGTCTTTAAAGTTTTTCAATTGTTGTAGGACGAAAAATGTGAATTTCGATGAAAATTAAGGTTCATTTGTTTCTATATTAATTAGACGATATATTAGTTATTTGAAATAACTATTACATAGATTTCAAATTATTAAACTATCCAGTTGTTGCATCTTCAAGTTAGCTTTCTTTCCAACCCTGCTAATATTAATAATTTTTAAAAATTGATTTAGACAAGTCTTTTGTGTTTAAAAACTATGGTAGATACATTACTTATTAGTTATTACTGTATGTAGGTAACAATGCTTAATCTGCGAAATTTTAAATCTACCTTTAAAAATTATATTTATTTGTATTGTAGCTATCATTCAAATATTCAATGATACGGTCATACAGATGTTTTTATCCAAATATATCAACGATTTTATTTGTATTTGTATTTATATATATATAATAAAATATTGAATAAAAATCAATAATTTTATCATCAGAATCAATTTAGGAAAAAACTACGACCGTATTTTTTCAATCAAGATACGTTTTTGAAAATATCGACTTACGTTCGAAGTAAGATGTAATTTATTTAAATTTGAAATGCACACAAATAATAATAAGATCATCCAAAATAAAAAAAAAACATGTTTAAAATTTGTTGATTCTATCTGAATTTATTTTTTTGTCATACAACCACTACGACTCTGAAAACTGTACTACCTATATAATACAAAAATCTCCTGTAGAAGGGCATGAAATAAAATATAAGCATGTTGGTGACACATAATATAGGCATGTATCGTTCGAATGTATATATATAATATTGTAGTACTTATACCTGAAGTTTGTAGATTGTATAACGTATTTCCGCAGAAGACAATATGTTATATTATTATTAATATCGGAACAGATGACATCATCGGCGGTGGCGGCGGTAGACCTAATAACTATTATCGCTGATGCTATATTTATATTTACTATCATCTAGTACCTGTCTATAAAAAATATTCGAATCAATTTGTAATTTTATCGTTTGTTCAATTTTCTACTTTTGACCAGCTAGAACACGTATGTCTCACACTGTGCGGCGACGATCGTGAATGTGTGTCAACACTATAATATAAGGTAGGTCCGTAGATTCTGCAAACACAATAATGTATATATTCCGGCATCATCTGTGTAAATATAATAATATAATGTTGACATATTGTTATTATCACTGCGTTTGTATAAATAGGCATCTGATATATACAGTAATAATAACATCTTAACACGATACTTGTGTAAAAAAAATGTCGTGATAGCCGGTAGGTACTTACTACTTACACACTGCACATAAAACGTCGTACATGTGTCAATCTAAGAATCTAGGAAAATAGATCCTCAGAAAAATAATCCCCGGAAAATAAATTCCCTGAATAAAAATCCCCAAAGCATCTAAGTAATAATAATATTAATATTTTCAGTCAATATAAGATAAAGTTAGCGCTAGCTTGCAAAAGTTGTTAAATACTATACAGCTTATACAGCTTAGTTTAGCAAGTTTAGTTCACTTGTGAAATTATTAAAACAATTTTTGAGTCATTTTTAAAAACATTCTTGCGGTTAGAAAACATTTTTTAGGACATATTATACTATTTTTAGAAAATTTTGTAATAATTTTTAGTGCATTTAAATCTGGCCCCTAAATTTTTACCTATAATTATTATTTTTTTTTTTATTTAGGTATTGTTATATAGGTACCTACTGTCTTTTAAAATTTAAATATTAATAATTGCTTTGGGATTTTTTTCCGATTACTGTGCCAAAATATTAGTCCGTTATACGATCGAGAACGTCAACATGCCTAAAAGTATACTGCGATTATTTATTAGCTGTGCGAAATGTGAACGGTTTGTTTCCCGAACCATCCGGTGGTGACAAAATAAACATACATATTATCTACTTACGTGCTTACGCCTTGAATATTGTAAACGTAGTCGTATATTATGTAAGTTTTTAATGATCGTATTATATAATATGTAAGTACGAGTGAATAAAACGTTATCATCCAGAAAACGAGAACATAGTCAGTAGTGCCAGTATTGTCAGTATACCTAACCTTTGTTTACAACTGGATTTTCATACTTCAAAAAAAAAAGAATTACTTGTAAATCATGTAATTTCCAGCTTTTTCCTTAAGTTTTCAGAAAAAAATTGTATTATTCAAATTTAAGATTAAAATCTAAGACGTATAAAGTGTATAATATAGGTATTTTTTCGTTTATACTTTTAGCAAATCAATACGGACTGTATTGAAAATAGTGCTCTAAAAGCTTTCGTGTAGTTTTTATCGGTAGTCGGAAAAACGACCATGGAAAAAACCCCATGATAGGCACAAAAGTCCATGCAAGTGTCATATAGAATTGTAAGTACTATCATATACTATGTTTTATAAAATATGAAAAATTGAAGTATTTACTATTCTTAATAACGTATAAATAACTATTATAACATAATTTGTAACTACCTTTCTTGAAGCTATAATTTACATATTTATAATTAATTAAATGATTTTAAATATAACAATTTAAATAGTAAAATATATATCATACAAAATGTCAAAATGTCAAATATTTGTTTTACCAAGTATACACTAAACCTAATATACTGAAATACCTGTTTTAATGACTAAACCTTGTAACAAATTGTATTCAAGCTATTAATAAAAATGTTGATATACTGACTGACTTCAGCAAAATATAGTTTTCTTTATTTAATTTATTTTTTTTTTGAGTACTTTTAAAAAGTTATGCATATTATATCTATAGACTATAAGTATTACTTTTTAGTTTTTACAACAAACATCAAATAAAATTAACTAAATTAAAAAAAAAAAATTAAGTTACATTAAAATAAAAAATGCAATTTGTCAATTATCAAACAAAAACAAAATTTAAAATAAAATCTAGATTTTAGTTTGAATTTTGATAAAACAAAAATAAAATTTTTTACTGCATGGTGAATTTTTTAATGTGGATTTTTTCCTAGCGATTCGGCCTCATAGGTATATTAGGTATTATACTTATAAATAGTTAATGATTAGCAGCGATAAGTGATAACAAAAAATTGTCGTAATGGAACATTGAGAAGGGAAAACAATGAAAGTATTCATCTTTGTCAATTTATTTTTATTTTTTTATTTATTTAAACAAAGTATATTTACAATCTGTAATATTATTATACACTGTAAAAATGTGTGAGGGTTTTCTATTTCATTTTCAAATCTTAAGTGTGAAAAAAATTGAATTATAATTACAAAATACATTACAAATATTCGTGATTTTGATAGAAATTTGAATTTTAAATGCTTATAAAAAAAGCCTGTCATGTATAATAGTGCCACTCCTACAAAAGTACAATCCGGCGCGATTCACCCTCTACATACAAGTCTCCAAATATTGCTATCAAAACAGTCTAGTACCGCGATTCTCACGTAATATATGTATGCAAGCATAAATAACATATTAAAATATACGTTATACGTATCAATAATCTATATTTTTGTATTCATAAATTATTATACCATAGCATGTTCACATATAGAACAGACGACGCGTGTGTGCCTATAGCCTATACGCAAAGGTCGCGTCCGGCACATCGACGGAAACCTGCACAGAATAACCGACCGACCGAAACATACGTATAATAATAATTTATAAAATAGCACACGATGACAGTCCGTCCTTGGCCCGGAAAATAAGGGACGACCGGCAAAGGTCTAGTGCATCAGTGCTTATTAAATAATTCAAAAATTTGTTTTTTTATTTCGCCAATGACCGATTTTTACATTAATTGCCATTTGCCACACGCCTAATTGATTTTTCCTCCTTTTTTATGTTGACAGTATGTCTCAGTGTTCCGGTGTACATATATATATATATATATATATATATATATATGACATATTATGTATAATATATACAATGTACATTGTATATGATTGTGTATAAGTCGGGTATCTGTCGACCACATCTATGAATTTTTAATATATGATCGGTAATTTCGTTATTTTGACGATAGGCCAATTTTTTTTACTCGTCATAAAATGTAAATGACAATTATTATATAAACTTTGAGCGACTATAAAAGCCCACAGAATAAATGTTTTTAATTAATATTTAATTCGTGTACCTATGTATGATTAAATTATTATTAATATTTATTAGTATTAAATTTTTATCAATAAATTAAGACATTTTATTTAGAGCTTATATATACCACAAATACCTAATTTTGATGGCATATTTTTTGTCTTTGCAGCCCCCAAACTAAAAATATATTTGCACATATATAGGTACAATATAATATATTATATTTTAAAAAATACGTGTACCTATTATGTAGTAGCCGATTCATGAGGACTAAACCCTATTATTTGAGACATCGTGCGTGTGTGCGTGTATGTGTTGGAGTGAGTTATTGTGTTAATGTATTATTATAATGAATATGTATATAACAAAATAAAGTCCGACGGCCATTGGGGGACAAATTTGGAGTACGATTATATTCATTTTTTTTTTTTGTCGCGTGATCGAAGGCCGATAAATGATAATATGCAAAATATAATACAACCATCAACCACCGTCTAACATATTATATTAGTCGATTTGGCTATGAAATATTATTGCTATATAATTGTTATTATTGTTTGTCGTGTACAATTAATTTAATTTTTTACAACTCTCCTCTGAAATTGTGTGAGGGTAATACGACGTGTTTAACAGCACTCAGTCGACAAAAACCAAATAAATTAAAATAATTAATATTATGCCAGTAGTGGTATTCCTGAAGAAGAAGAAACAAAATGTTCATATATATTGCTGGTTAGATTGATATAACCGATATTTCACTGGAGCAGAGGAGTATACAAGTGTTGAATGGGTAAAGTGGGGGTCAGTTCCCCACTCGTTTTTATTTTTGAAATAATGTTTTTAAGTAAAATATTAAAATGATATTAATATTATTTTTCATATTCATAAATAAATGTGGCTAAGTCATAAGATACAATTCTAATATATAACTGGTAGTTTTTTTCCAAATATAATGACAAAACAATTAATTTAATGTGACATACATAATTTTTATATTTCACCTAGTATTTATTCTACATATAATCATGTACATCTAAAAAAATATTTTATAAATATACTAACTGTCCCGCCAGCGTTGCCTGAATCAAATATTAAGTTATGATTACCATGAAGTGATTTACATGCATCTAAACCAGCTTGGTAAGTAATCCACTGCATTAGATTACGGATAATATGCGAACAATAAATTATCAGGTGGGCAATCCACCTGCGGTGGACCTTATAAAGTAGATAAATGACTTGCGAAGAAATATTATCTTCATTAGATATAAGATTAATAAATCCTGGAATAAAATATTTTTAAAAAATTGACACATAATAACTAATCAGGTATGTATAATAAAAATTAACATTTAACGGGTTATATTGAAATAAATATAAACATTAATTTTACTTTTTAGGCATAATATCTTATATCTATCATACCTTAAATGCATAGGCAATAGATAAATATTGTTGAACATTAAACTGGCTGCGAGTTATATCAGAGATGGTATTCGACAATGGATGTCCCCAAATGGGAATGAAGTCTCATCTTCAGAAGTGTATCGGAACCAAAGTATTATACTTAGGTGATTGTTTGATTAGAAGGTATGAAAACAGTATTTATAGTTATTTATTTATTTTAATATAGGCACCATTAGTATTACTTATGTTAGACAGGGCTATGAATTTACTTTTGTTTTCTATAAGTGAAACGCCATTAGGTTTCCTTTTAATATTTGATCAGGGGATCGATTATATCAATTATAACTCCAGGCATATCGCTATTCCAGCTGTCAATAAAGTCATAATAAAAATTAGGAAATTAGACAGGTTTGATATTAAATTACCTCAGTAATATTTAAACATTTTCTTCGATTATCAGCCCACTGTGCAATATTTCATTCTAACAATATGAATAGGATGTTCTTTTGGAACATGTAACATCACAGATTGCGTCCCATATAAATACGTTTTATATCCCTGTGATCTTATTTCTACCACAATGACATCTTTCACGAAACATCACTTTTCAACATCCATACAACAGTTTAATACAACCATAATATGCATAAATTGTGTATTCCTCTATAAAACATTAATGAATGTTACTATGATGTTATAATGTAACAATATTTGTAGCATCCATTTAACAGTTCAAAATATACAATCATAATATGCATAAACTGTTCCAATTTAAATACGGATATATAAGGTCATAAATGTTTAAATAATAAATTAACATCGATTTTGAAAATTAATCATATTTTATTACATACCAGTTCACAAAATATATCAAAAATCTTTTACATTGTATTATTATTGAAGAACTGCATGGCATAACGATGAATTGAATGCTAAGTCGTTTGATAATTTAGTGAAAAAACATTTGAATTTAATATTTTCTAAGCTGATATAAAACGTTTCAGGCATCTGGGTAATGTTAATTATATGTACACCAATTGTATATGAAGATAGTGGAACAGTAGTTGATTCAAAATAGTTAAGAAACTGTTTGACAAGTAATTTAACAGGTTTTTTATAGGGTTGAACAATACGATGAACAGATACAATTGAACCATCGTCTAACATAATATTCTTATCTTTTTCTTTCAGAATATTTATTAAGTTATTAGAAAATGGTAAAATCATTTTTTCATAAAGTATGTCTGTACTTTTAATAAATTGAGAAAAAATGTTATCTTTTATTTCATTGTATAAAGTAAGACTCTGAGAAAATAATTGAGGTGGAAGTTTACCATATAATATGTTTTGTTTTTATATAATTCTATTGAAAATTTCATATAGAGAGTATTTAATAAATTTTATTGATTTCTTAATGTTATCTAAATAATTTTCATATTGAAAATAGCTAAAATTATCTAGTGATCCATGTATAAGTGCATACATTGGAAAGTGAATTAAACAATTCTAGATCATAATGTTAAAAAAAAGCGAAAAAAATATTATTATAATAAGTATAAGTATAAAAATACAATATAAAAAATATTTACAAAATCATAGTTACATTTGTAGGGTTAAATTATAAGCGATAACTTTTAAATAGTCAATATTGTCGTTAGTATTGTAAGATAAGGTTAGGTTACGTATTTTTTCTGAACAATTTTTATACAAATTTTTTTTTTTTTTGATATTTTTTTTTACACCAGCAATAAACTGTTCTTGTTTAATGTCCTCTAAATGTTGCTGAACTTTCAACACATCGATATATGTCCAGAATGTTGGATGATATGCACCTTAAATAATTAGCATTACATTATAAATTATATTGAATTAAAATATAAATTTAATAAAATATTTTTAACAATATATTTTAAAAAACTTACCAAGTAATAAACTGAAACCTCTATGCCAATCCTTTACTGCATTGTTAGGCCTTAGCAATATGATACTTGCCGATTCCTAAAAATTCCATAAACTAATTGAATACTTTGGTAATCTACGATCTTTTCTTCGACCCATTGGGCGATTTATCCAGGTGTCTTCAAAGTAGTCAATAAGTGGTTGTAAAATGTTTTCGTTATCTGTGCAGTATTGTGAATCTATTAATTCTTCAAACGCATCTATCACATTATTTTCTAGTACATATGCTAGTGCTAATAAGAGTCGTATCTGTAATGAAAATGTCGAATCTGATATATATTTTTGGGCTATATATTGAATTTGTTGTATTTTACGCCAAATACACTGGGAAAAATGGAAATGGTATCCTTTTTATTTTAAATTTGTAAGTACTTCTTTAAATGCATTAATTGATGCCATTTCAAAATCTGACATGATTGATTTTGGTGATAAAGTTGATTTAATTTTTTTAATTGGTTAAGGTGTACATATGTTTTTTTGTGATTTGTTTGGTAATAAAGCGCAAACAGTAGATATCAACGAATTGATTGTCAATACTTGCATTGTGTAAATTTGAGTAAAAAATACTGGAGTGCACTTAAATGTACCATCAACGAACCAATTATTAAATTTTTTCATTAATTTTAGATTTTCTTTAGTAAAAAATATTAAAATACAATCATCTGATGGACCGCTATCGTACTGCATGAATTGCCTTCCATCTTTAGTTAAAGTATACCTTTCAGGTATTTAGAGATTAAAAAGTAATTAAGGATTCGGCGGTGCACAATCATTACGTTGGCGTACTCTTCTTAAAGTGTGTTTTAAATTAGATATTTCGGATAATGCACCTGATATTACTGGATTTAATTGTAATGAAGCAATTATTTGTTGAGGGCTATCTTGTTACGATAGTGCTTGTGATTTCATTCTCTCGATTTCTTTTTTTACTTCTAATTTGCATATATCCTGAACGTGGTTATGCTCTGAAGGCTCTTTTTTAATTTTATTGTCACTAGTAGTTGTTAATCAATCTTTACATTGCATATCTATGCATATCCAATACTTCAATTCCTTGTTTATTTTTTCCTCTCTATAAGTACAACTATTATACACGAGTAAACGTTTATTTTTATTAGATTTAATAAATTCCATAACTCAAAAATCAAATTTAAAAAATACAATATTAAGAAACAAGATAATAAGCACAACACTTTGTCAACGATTGTCACGTTGTCGAACATCGTATAAAACTATTTGATGTTTATATAGTATATACGATGTACACTATTCACGATAGAAGTCATAACGGATATTACTTTGAGTCACAATAATAATGACAGACTAATAAAAATTATATTATTATATAATAGGAGTTTTCCCCTAAACATTCGATATATTATTTTTCGCTATAATTTAGTTTCGTTATTTTTTTTTTTCGCTTTTTTGATCGGTTACCGAATTAAATTATATACATTATACTTGTATGTTATTAAATGAGAGTCATTCAGAACTGAATAATCCCTGAGAAATTCTTTAAGAAATTGGGATGCTAAATCATTATATGTACAACAAGTATCAGCACACATTAAAATTTTAATTGCATATACTAATAATAAAAATGAAAATAAAATAGTTTTTTTAAGTTGCTTATCTAACCAGATCTATCTGACCAGAATAAAATAAAAAAATTCCTTAGTTCTGTTGCTTTATAATATTCAATATCGTCTATTAATCTAGGTAGGCGACAAAGCTCAGCTAGTACATACTGTTTTAAATTATTTATTTATTTATTTAATTCAAAATTTCTTTTTATACCTTTTTCTATTTCTTTTTTTTTTTACCTTTTCTAATCGAACTTGTTTATTGCTTTTAACCCACATTTCTATTAACTATTTAACGACACCCAGACATATATTCTGCATGTAATCCAGTATAAAAATTTCTACTTTATTAATTAGTAGGCATATCAATGGACTGTCGACTTTATGGTAATCCTCATAGGTCTTATTTCTAAAAGTCTCATTGGTCCTCAATGGTGTATCTAAACCAGGATATGTCATGTGGTGTTCAATATATGTTTCTTCTTCAGCCAAAATAAGCGTTGCCACTTGTGACGTTAAATAAAAATGCCTTTGCAGGAGCATCACAGGAGATATATTAGATATTTCCAAGGTAAACAATGTATCATTTACAGTTAAGCCATTATCCATTATCTCTAGTAAATCACTAATAAATGGATTAAAGAATTTTTCTATCGAATAGAGTTTCTGAAATCCATGAAAAATTCCTGTAGGAATCACATAATTTGGTAATTCTTTAAAATTAATAACTGAAATTAATATGGGCCACAGTTAGCTTCTAGAACTTTTTACTATAGGAAGTTCATCTATATTGATATCTATTTTTAAAATGTGAGGTGTAATATATACTTGAGCATTATGCTTAGTTAAAAATGGTAGAAGCATAATTTTAATACCTAAATGTACGAGTAATGTATAAGTAATTAATAATGTATGAGTCATTAGAAACAGCAAAAATTTCATAATTTTTAGAGGTTTTCATCAATTTTCTCACATCTTTTGGGGCTTCAATTAAAAATTATTTTTTTAATATATTTTTTTGATATTTTGATTACACTTTAAACTACATACGAAAAATCTTGTTTTAAATTTTCAATCATTAGCTATAACAACTGAACATTTTATACATTTTTAACTACAAAACAATTTGCAAATGTTCGATGATGAATTTCGGTCAAAATTCGAAATGTAAATGCTTAAAAAAAAATTGTACATATATATTATTATAATTATTATTGAACTGCTATTTTAACAACTTATGAAGAGTCTTGTATTAAATTTTCAAAAAAAAATTGACCCAATGAAATTTTATTATCGATATTTAAAGAAAAAAATTTGAAAAATCAAAAATTCTACAGTAATTTTTTTTTTTTTTGATTTATGCAAAAAAACAAAATTTATTTTATCAAAAACCTGTTTTGTGTAATAATCTCCGTTGTTCCTTATTTTTTTTTTTTTTATTTTTAAAAACTATTAAAAATTTTCAAAAATGACCTCTGAAAAGTATCAACTAAATTTACTTTTCCACCAGAAAAGATACTGATGAAGAAAATTGAAGTACTTTTACTGCTCCAAAAAGTGTTGTATGACACAAAAAAAAACTTAACAAAAAACACAACATTGTAAAATTTTTACATTCATTGCTCTGCTCAGAATCTAAAATCACAAACACGATACATTGAACTAACCTAGTTAACCTAACCTAACTAACTGGCTGAATAGTTGAAAACAAATATTTCTTTTTTGCTTTGTCATAAAATAAATTTACTTAATATTATCATTTATTATTATTATATTTTATACTTTTTGATGTTATTAATATTTAATTTTTGTAGTCATTGCTCTAATCGATTTATATTCGTTCGAAATGCAGGTATTATTTTTGTTGTGGCTACAACGGTTCTTAGAAATCTTCTAACGCCCACACGCGCATGCACAACTCATAGAAAACAAAGAAAAATACTTTTGCTCCAACTGTCGGGCACAAATTTAATGCAAACAGTAACAATAGAGAAAGAAAATTTCACCTTATTTCGATCGACTTACTTTAGTTTTTAAAAGATAATTATATTCGTCAGTCTATTTTCTAGGTTTGTTCGGAAATAGATTTACGACTTTATTTTTGTTAATATAGAATAATTTAATAATAAATAGTAAGTTCATATTTTTCTCAAAATAAACTTATACTTAACTTAATTGTAAATAGCGACGAAATGAAAAATGTAAGAATCCACTTCCCAGCAAACCTTGAAAAAAGTATTACAAACCAAATTCAGTTTTTAAAATTAAAATCGAGCTACTGGAAGTATGCTTAATCTTCTTTCACTTATTGCGTCTAAATGCATGAAATAAATTGGTTGCTCCGGTCGAATGTTGAAATTGCAGAAACGTCGGAATCGTATACATTTACGATTTACCTCTTTAAATTGTACAACTTCCTTCCATGACATAATATTTTTGGAGTCGAACTTACCTACATACAAAATAGCAATTAAAAACGATACACCGTGGTTTGTGGTACATGGGAGTTATACAAGTTCATCATATTGTTAGTAGCTTGTTATGTAAATTAACTTTAACCTTTTAACTCATTAATGCTCAGCCTTGCAAAAATAATGATAAATATTTTGGCACATGTGCGTATGCATCTACCAAAAAATTATATATACAAATCTACAAACTTACATTACTAACCTGCTCAATAGCTCGTTCGTTGACAGTTGTCCTATTTTAAATAGCCTGTTCGTTAACAGTTGTTCATATTTCTTTAATTTTTTACAAAAATGTTTTTTTTATATTTCGTAAAAAACATTCAAAAACATTTTTTAGATTGACGAATCCATTCTTCTTGCAATTGTCATTCTAGAAGAATTCTGCCTATTTAGTATTGACTCCGTCGACATTTGATTATAATATTATCTATTATCTACAAATCGACTCCACTGGCAAAATATTTCGCCGGATACTATTAGGACGTTTTTTTGGGAACAAACTAGACATTTTCTACAAATTGAACCCTCTGAATAGCGAACACCTACAAATAGCGGACACAATTTCAGTGACTGAGAGTATCCAGTATTTAGAGGTTTCACTGTATTTATTCTATAATATAATTTAAGAAAACAATAATCTAATAGTTATCAAAAATTGTACTTAAAAATAAATTTTCAAGAAATTTACAAGTTTTAAACGAAAACTTGAAAAATGGTTTTATAGGCTAAGTAGACTAAACTCCTTTCCAGAATCGTTTTTAAAAACCAATTTATTTTGTTTTCTAGAGAGATTTCAATCAGGTAGATCGTCAAACATTTGGTATGGGAGGTTCATCAATTCAAACGGTTTGAAATCTCCTTAGGAAACCAAAAAAAATAGTGTAGATCAGATCGTATTATATTATTCATAGTTATAACAATTTTAATAATTGCTATCTATAAAATTATTCCAATCATGACTCGAAAATTGAGGTTTACAATTTCAATGACAATTTTTTATAGACATTTATTATTTTAAGATAAAATATATAATTTTAATTTATTTCTTTTATCTTAATAGTAAAAGTGAACCACCATCCATTTGAAAATGTACACTTATGCATATAATATAAAATCAAACATACAGTTATTTCTAATAAATATATTATCCAATATCCATGCATTCATCAAAGGATAAAATTAAAAGGACGGGTTTAAAAAATAAAATAAAAATTAACAAATATTTAAATGTATTTTATTTTTTATTTTTTATACCTACAATCTACATAATACAATAATTGATAAAAATAATTATAATAATATTAAAAATTTATTTTTAACCAGTATAAAAAAAATATTTCATAGATAATGCATTTATATAATATGTACTTATATATTTTAAACGTTTTCAATTATTATTTATGATATAAACATGAATAAACATAAAGGAATGAAACAATATAACAAACAATAATGAAATTAAAAAGAGAACTTAAAATGGGAAATTTGAATGTAAACAAAATTCATCACATAACAAATTAACAAAGTCTAATACTTAAAAATTGAATAGAAAAAAACTGATGGCAAATAACGAAACATTTATTTCTTGAGGTATCATTAATATTATAGCCTTTCAATCACTTAAAACTTTATTAATACATCATGCTCTGTATATGGCACTACTATCATGATAGTTTTAAGAGATTTAAAACTTTTTTTTAATACATTTTTTATTTCTATAAATTAATATTAAAAGTAGGATTTTTAATGTTGGGGTAAATTATATATTTATCAATATGGTAAACACAAATTCAAATAATTGAGTTTTACTCTACGGTCACAGATTTGGCCAAATTTCTTGGGCAATCAACATTACAGCCACGCATTACCGCAATGTGATAAGACAACAGTTGCATTGGTATTACAGTCAGCAGTCCCTGAAAATCATATTTATGTCTTTAAATTCCCACAAAAAAATATATAACTATTGCAAGAACAACCATGAACATCATAATATTATTGTGTTATTATTTTATTACTTTTATTACTTTATTAGAGATAGATTAATTTTTAAAACTGAATCTATTATTTAAGTAAATAACATATTATATTATGAATGAAAAAACATGATAACCAACAAAGTATAGTACAATCTCATTAATCTGATACATAATAGGACCAGAGCTGTGTCAGATAATTGAAAAATTCAGACTACTGGAAATATTTATTAATATAATATATGTTTATTATTATGTATTGTTTTTAATTAAATTATAGCATATTATACATTACTACACTCAATTACTTTTATAATTACAAATTTAAAAACTTAAATTCTAATTATTAAATAAATTTTGTTTAAAACTTGTTTTTGTAATAAGAAATGCTTTTTTTGGCTTTATTACATAATTATTACAAATATAATTTATTACTGTCAGTGGTATCCCTAATAAAATAATATATCCATGTTCATTGAAAAAGATTAAAAATAACACAAATGCCAATAGTTGCCCCGTTTTAAAAAGGACCGGATAATTAGATCTGTTGGACAATTGCATAGTCTGATTATAGAGATTGTATTGTATTATACATTTATATTATATTTGCCAATTTTTTTTTTTTAAAAATAGTAAGTATATTATAAGAACAATTTTAAATTATTAAGTTATGAGTGTTATCTATTATAAAAGCCAAAAGCATATAAATGCATATAATATGGAAATAATAATACTTCAATAATTTATGTTTAAATATAAACATGTTAAAAATAAGTCGTTTAATCCTAATAGATCTCTAATAATTGAAAGTTTGTTATACAATATATAATTATAATAATACAATGAGAATATAGTTAGGTACTAAATTAACTAAAATTTGCAAGGCTATATGTTTGAAAGCATTATCAAAAATAATGAAAAATAGTTTAAAAATATCAGGTACTAACACATTTTGGTATTTAGCATACACAATTAAAGTAACATTTGTTGACAAAAGGTTACACGGATAATACAATTTTTTGTGTGAAAAAAGTACTAAAATTCAAACAATACCTGTAAACAATCAACAGTATGTGGTACGTCAATGGTTTGCCAAGCCAAGCTTTTAGTTTCGACATCATCTTTTTCGCATATAACAATTGGACGACCTTCGCGAGCAGTAACTTGTTGCAAAGCATTCATACATTTCTGAAATAAAAATTTACTCAGTAAAATTAAATAATCAATACTACACATGTGTATTAAATCGTACTTTATAAACTGGATCTCTAGTTAGTATCATAATTATTGGCATCTGTTTGTCAATTAAAGCTAATGGTCCATGTTTTAATTCACCAGCTAAAATACCTTCACTGTGAAGGTATGTAAGTTCTTTAATTTTCTGAAGAAAAAATGTATTTATTATTTAAATGTTACACCATGATGTAGGTACTTGAAAACTAACCAATGCTCCTTCCAAACATGTTGCATAGTTGTAACCCCTTCCCATGACTAACAATGATTTTTTTTGATACAAGGATTCAGCTAACTTCATCACTTTTTTGTCGGAGGCCAATACTTCGCGAATTTGTTCTGTTATATTCTCCAAGCCTCTGATGATCTATTATAAAAGATAAGAATTAAGGTTTAGTTGATAAGACATAGATATAAGCAATGCTGTAAATTTAATGATTTTGTATACTCATTAATAAATATTATTTTAAAATAACGATTATCGCCAAAAAAAATTACTTGATGAGTACTTGAACTATTCCATATACCAATACCATTATTTAAATAGGTTTCTTAATATTACCTCAGTTCTTCTGGGTTGCATTGATATTCTGTCTTCGGACATGATCAATCCGAACATCACGAGTGAAATAAATTGCGACGTGTAAGCTTTAGTGGAAGCAACACCAATTTCCGGTCCTGCGTTTATGTGAATACCGCAATGCGATTCACGACTAATGGAACTACCCACGGTGTTTGTGACACCGACAATTAAAGCTCCTCGCTGTTTACAATATCTCAAAGCCAAAAGAGAGTCTGCAGTCTCCCCTGAAATAAATACGGACATTAAACACTAGTATACGGTAAATATTAAACATGCAAAACGGATATAAAATAAAATAATATTAAAAACATACCAGATTGTGACAAAAAAAAACATACGTCGTCTCTGAACACTGGAGTATTTCGGTCCAAAAAATCTGAAGCCAGTTCGACTATAACTGGTAATTCGGTAAGCTCTTCCATGAGCTGACGTGTCGCTAAAGCACTGTGAAAACTTGTTCCACAGCCTATCATCATTAATCGACGGCATCGTTTTATTTCTGGAATGTAATCCTAAAAATAGAACATCAGGGTTTATAAAAATCAGTCATAAAATTGTTGTTAAGAGGACATTACACCCACATGTATTGTTTCCATCTACCAAATATAAAACATAGCAAAAACTGTTTTGCGCGGGAAGACTAGTCATAACTAAGATACGAAATTTTTACCGCATAGAAAGGAAAACTTGGGCTGTGGATTATCGTTTTTACTTTTTTAATATCGAAACTACAAAAAAAATTTATTCAAGTTTGAAAAACACAAAATAATAGATTTTAAAACAATAAGAACTTTTTTTGTAGTTTTGATATCGAAAAAGTTAAAACGATATTGCACAGCCAAAGTTTTCCTTTTTGTGTGGTGAAAATTACGTTTCTTAGTTATGACTACAGCCTGAGTGGTTCTATCCCGCACAAAATAGTTTTTGCTATGTTGTACATTTGTAAGACTGAGACAACACATGCGTCTTCTAAAGGTATAACATGATACGTGATTAACTTTCATTACGAAATAAAATAAAATTACCTGCACCTGTACTAGTCTATATCAGAGGTTCCCAACAACGGCCCGCGAAAGTATAAGTACAAATTGAAAGATTGAACAAAAAAATAATTTACAATTATTTAAAAATGTGACGTATGTAAAATAAAATATAAATAATTATTCCCTCTTTTCCAATTACATATGTATAATCAATTACATACGTAGATAAGCAGACTTTAAAATGGGTCGCAGCATTATCGCCATTTATTAACTATTTAGAAATAATATTTTTATATTTATTGTTTTTCACGAACACCAAGTTAACATTATCAATCACCAATATAAATTTAATTCTATTAACTTAAGTCTTAAAAGAACATTTTTTTTTATGGCCGTCGGTAAAAAAAGTTGGTCATTAGTTCACCATGGGCTTATATAATATTATATTTAATATATAAAGATATGTCTTTAATTACTTTAATACCGCCGAGTATGACTGTCTGATTTTCAAAATTTACTCTGCCTCTCATCGTTGTTACCACAGATTCGGGCTGTTCGAATATTTCTTTCTGCATGAACGAACTAAAATTTCCCTTCATAATCTGCTGGATTTCCATCTTAACCGTAGTGATTTCTCTAGCATGCGGATCAGCCGTAGACATGCGCATCCTGTGAATGGTCAAACGACCCTCTCTTATTGCAGCAACGTCATCGTCCTAATATAATGAGCAAAATTAATAACCCGCCAACCACTGCTTTCACAAACGGTTATAACTTATAACAATTAAACAACAAACCTCTAAATATATAACTTGATTTGTATGTTCGATTATAGCACTAGCATCAGAGGCAAAAAAGTACTCAACTTCTTCTTTGTCTCCTAGTGCGTGGAATTCGGACGTGCTTTCTTGGCGAGGCAATGGAATGGGAATAGTCATTTTATCACCACGGATATAACGATGTTCTAAATTATTTCACAAATTTGTGTGTTAAATTAATACATCTCCAAAACAAACGTAGACTACATGCACCCTATTCCTCGTAGCATATTAGGTTGACAAGAAAGACGTTAAAGCCTTTCATAGTCTACTATATATATTTGTATATTTACATAAAATACAATAAAAATAATTTTCTAAATTATTAACAAAACAAATATAAAGAGAGAACGCCACATCAAATTGTACAATAAAATGTATAAAATGAGTAGACATAAGACCAACAAATCGAAAACATTATTTGTAAATAAAAAGTTTCAAATTGAAACTAAATTACGTTAAATTATACTTAAAAAAGAGTGGGTACCATTCTGCTATACAGTGGGTGTCAAGTAAGGTCAATGTTATGAATTTGTTAAATTTGAATTCAATGGTATAAAATCATTGTATACGAAAAATAATTCTGAGCGAAGACGGACTGTTTACATAACTAAGTGTATTTTATGATATTAATGCTATTAAAACAATTAATTTTACTATTAATAACAGTAGGTTGAATTAATTTTTGCAGAAAACATTGCATTAAAAAATTTAATTGAGTGTATAAAAAATCATAATATACTTTAAAAGTTTCAAGCGCCCATGAAAAATATTTTTAAATTGCAATGAAATAAATAACATCGTTATTCTTCACTTAGTAACTAATTTCGTCTACATTTAAACTTAAAATATCTATAAAAAATTATTATTTTTTTTTATTTTTTGGTTACATTAATTAATACTTACGAAAAACCTTTTATTTTTAATTTTTAATCCTTAGCTATAAAAACTGATCACTTTATACATTTTAACTACAAAATAATTTACAAACATTTGAAATTTT
The DNA here is from genome assembly GCA_014851325.1 of Pentalonia nigronervosa. NCBI lineage: Eukaryota > Metazoa > Arthropoda > Insecta > Hemiptera > Aphididae > Pentalonia > Pentalonia nigronervosa. The sequence goes on from JACXSJ010001479.1 coordinate 63,982, forward strand.
TATAAATTTGATCAAAATTTGAACTTTAAATGCTTATAAAAAAAAATGTGAAATTATACCTCAAATATTTTAAAAACTGCAATAAAAAAAACTTACGAAAAACCTTGTTTTGAATTTTCCTCTCTTAGTTATAAAAATTAAACATTATATAAATTTATAACCACAAAATAATTTTAAAATGTTCTATATTTTAATGTCCAAATTTAAACTTAAAATGTCTATAAAAAATTATTTTTTTAATTTTTTGGATACACTATAAACTATTTATGAAAAATCTTGTTTACAATTTTTAATCCTTAGTTATAAAAACTGTACATTTTATAAATTTTTAACTACAAAATAATTTTCAAATGTTCGATGATGAATTTCGGCCATTTGAAGTTTAATATTAATAAAAAAAATTGTGCCTATATATTCTTATTACTTTTGATCTGCTATTTTAACAACTTATAAGAAATCTTGTATTAAAGTTTTAAGAAATTTTACCTAACGAATTTTTTTTTATCGATATTTAAAGAAAAAAATTTAAAAAACTAAAATCTCTTAGGCCCAATATTAGCTTAAAAATTGTTAAAATGTTTTTAAATTTTTTTGATGTATAGAAATTCATAATCTAAATATTTGATAAATTTTTCAAATGTCTACAGTTATTCCTTTTAGAATTACATCAAAATAAGAAAATCGTTACCAGAGAAAATGGGTAAATATCAAATGTTTAATTTCAAACGCTCATAAAAAATTAGTTAACTTTCCGATAAACATTTTCTTTTTTAGAAAAGTAGAAAAACTTATAAAGAATATTGTGTTCAAATTTCAAATCCTAGATTAAAATAGAAAATGTTCATGAATAAATAGCTCAAAAAAGTCAAAATATATTGAAAATTTTACTATGCACAAAAATTGCTTATATAAATATTTCGTGAAAATTGCATGTATCTACGATCATTATTTCTTTTGTTACACTAAAAATAAAAATCGATTTTGTCAAAATTTTGCTTTACGAAAAAATTCCTGTTTTTCTTTAATTTTTTTTTCATTTTTCCCGACGGTTTTTGAAATTATTGAGAAATTTTTACTTCTGACCCCCCCCTCACCCAAAAAAGTACCAACTAAATTCACTTTCATATTAGAAAAGATGCTGATGAAGGAAATCGAAGCACTTTTACTGCTCTAAAACGTAATGACAAATACAAAAAAAAAATCTTAAAAAAAAAAACAACATTGTAAAATCAATAAATTTATCACTCCGCTCAAAATCTAAAAATGATATAAATAAGAAATAATTATAGTTAACCAATATTAACAATAAAATATATATTATAAAACATCAATACGTTTTATAACTTTAATTTGCATCTTTAAAACTCCTATAGGTGACACGAAATATGTATATAGGTAATATTCAAATCATACAGAATAAACAAATATACAAATATATGCTCATCAAATATATATAAATCATCAATAAAAATATGACGTTCTCTCAAGACAATTGTAATAATAGTATTATTTATTGGGTACATTATTAAAAACTAATTGAGCTAAATTAATTTAAATCGATGATCCCTGATTTTTGTTAAAATTATTATAATAGTTAGATTAATTACAAAGATTTTCAACGAGACGAATTAAAATTAATTTCGGTCTCTGTAATATAAAAAGTCCCATAAACCAATATATTAAATGTTATAGCAATTTAGTAAGAAATTTGTTAGCTATTTACTAAATAAATCGGGTTTTACTTTAATAATTATTACCACATGTTTATAATAATATATAAACTATAAGAATAAAACATTTTAAGATTTTTCTATTTATTTTAATGATAATATAACATACGTTTATTGATTGATTTTTAGTATATATAGTTTTTCTTTATAAACAAGCCTATTATTATTAATTATGCTATTTCCAATGAATTATATGGCTAAATAAATGTGTACATCTTATCCAAGCTTCATAATACTTGATATCAGTATGACAAAATGTGATTTTCAGTAATTGATCATAGTTAATTACAGATTACGTTATCTATACACATTAATTAATATTTTTTGGTATTCCGTTTTTACGATAAAATGGAAAGTATAAGTTATACACCGCAATAAATCAATCATTCGAAATTAAATAAAATTACAAACGTACTAAAGAGTTAAAATGTATAAACTTGTGTTTACTCTAGTCTTAATCTGTTCAAACTTCAAACTAGATAAACCTATTAAAGAATTGTATTTCCAATACCTCTATATAATATATTATGATACAAAATAATAAATTTAGAAAATATTGTATGCAAGAAATAATTGAAAATCTTAATAATTGATTTGTTTTCTTTTAAGTTTACCAATACTATCTAACAATACAGTAACATCAAAGTCTTATATATTATAATTTATTACACTGCTTTGCGTCACCAGTTTTATATAAAATTGCATTCTCATATTAATAATAATAATGAAAATATTGTCGAACAATTGTTTCTAAACCAATTATTTACAAAAAGTTAATACAATTTACTAATAATTTACTGTCAACCTATTGCTGCAGTTAAAATAATATGACTCACGATTGTAAACACATGTATACATGTTATATGTGTAATGTAGGAAGTAGGTACCTATTACCTATATAATACATTTGTTTAAAATCAATAAATAACATAATAATATAAGCATCAATGTGCGCAGACTTTAATCGCAGATGCATCAAACAGAATAAAAAAGCCCATTTTTTTTTTACAAATAAATATTTGTACAAACAAAATTATTAATTATATGATACATAGATTGACTGTGTTATTGTTACTACAGTGGCTATAAATTATAGCCTATAAAAATATAATTTTTAATTCATTTAAAATTGATAATTGTACATTTTATTTTTATTCTGTAGATTGAACTACGAACGCAATTTGACTAGGTACATATTTGTTGTTAACTAGGTACAACCGTACAAAGTATCAATTATCTAATGGGACAATTGGTTTGGATCTATTTTATCTACTTATATTGAATTAAATAATGAATTAGACTGGTCGACTGTGACTATAAGCGGCTATAACTTGCACCGCCTCAGTCCATAGTCCAATCAATCAGCCTTAAAATTGTTGCAGATGCAGAATATTATTAACCTGCTACACCCGTGCGTACGCCTATGAATATAAACTATTATTAAGGTGTTACTTTGGAAGTAGGTACATAATACTAGATAAATTATATGTATTTAAAACAAACATAAATGTTCAAAATTCGTCCATACTTATTTATAAAGTGGACATTTTACTTGCTAAGGCAAGTATTTCGAGGAGTGATGCATCACGCTTAAAGATAAGATATCATGATTACTGATTAGTACCACCACCAAATAAGCCAACGCTAGAAATATCTAGGTTGTTTTGAATGCTTAAGCCCATTAATTAACTTCCGATCGTAATAGATATACGGATTTTTCTAATGGTTTGTACCTGTTAATGAAAGAGACTCTCCGTCTATCGAATCTGCACGGGTCACACACAAACGGAACAAAAACAAAAATACAACCAATGTGCTAATATGACTAAAAAAACTTATCCTAATCGATTAAATAAAAAATAATGCAACGTTTGTTAATACCTTTGCTGTAAAGAATTGGAATGTGATCGGTGGCTAGCCTTGTGTCCGACTTAATACCGACAAGAAGTGGACTTCCCCTTCGAGTTGCTACGCATTCATCAGGAAACAATTTGCTTTTGAAACACAAAGCAAAGGCGCCTTCCTGTAGAAAACAATTATAACTATTAATATGGCGCATTTAATTTAATACTTTAGATATATTATCAACATACTAATTGTTGTACAGCTTGTTCAACGAGTTCTCTGAATAATAAATTTGGGTGTTGTGTGTAAATATGATGCACTAGCTTCACAATTGCTTCAGTATCAGTTTCAGATTCAAACAAATATCCCTTGCGTTCCAAAAATGCTTTAACTTCTTTATAATTTGTGACTATACCATTATGCACAACACAAAATATTTGATCTTTGTCCGAACGTTGTGGATGTGAATTTACACAACTGGGAACACCATGGGTAGCCCAACGTGTATGTGCTATACCAACGTGACTGTTATGGATTTCTTCAAAATCGAGCCGATCTTTCACTAAAAACATTATTAATTTAACAAAATTGGTTATCCAATACAAATTATAAGTAAAATAAACTTACAAGAAAGTAATTCATCTTCAAGGGCAACTACTTTTCCCTCTTTTTTCACAATGGTTATATCCTTACCGTCAGGACCGTCGAATGCAATACCTTTTTAAAACATCCATATAATATATTTTACAAAGAAGTTTATCATTTGTTAATTATATTTCTTAAATAGAACACAAATTATGTAAATAGGTATTCATTTCTTTAAAGACAATTTCTATGTACCTATAATTATCGTCTGAAACCCTTAATGCTATAGGAAGAACTTTTATTAATTTTAAATTCTCAAGACAATAAGTTACCAATCCACATTATGTTTATTAGTGATTATAGACAACAGCGACCATAATATTAAAAACTATATTTTACCTACATCACATACAATATTATAATTATTTCTAATTAAAGAGAAGGTTATACTTTAGTTGTAGAAACCAGAAAATGTAAATATTCAAAATATTTTTTTAATATATGTTTCTTCTAATTCAGTTGTAGTTTGATATAGATCGTATCACGATTATATTGATTAATACGATAAAAGCTTAAATACCTAGCTTTAAAATTAAGTAGGAGAAATATTTAGGTAGTGGATGTGGCGCCGATCCCTTTACTCAAGTATGGCGACTGCCATAGTAAATTATGTAGTGGGTGGGTAGATGTTATATAACTTAATAGCCAAAACACATATGTATATATTATGCTAGGTTAGGTTATATATACTAGATGCTCCAAGTTTGAAGTTAAAATATCTAAAAAAAAAAAACTGTGTTCATTTATTTTTTAGATTTATTGATTACAGTATGAATTACCTATGATAAATTATGTTTTATATTTTCAATCCGTAGCCATAAAAATTGAATATTTTATAAATTTTTAAATATAAAATAATTTGCAAATTTTTAATATTTTGATTATTGTGTCAAAGTTTGAACTTTAAATGCTTATAAAAAAAACTTATGAAAACCCTTATATTACACTTTCACACTTTTTGACCAAATGAAAATTTTTTTATCGACATTTATGGGAAATAAACAAAAAAAAATCGAAAATACCCTTTGCCTACAATTAGCTCAAAAAAAGTTAAAATATTTTGATAATTTTATAATGTATAAAAAATTATAATTTCAAAATTCTGTAAAAATTTCAAGTATCTACGGTTATTCGTTTTTGAATTACAACAAAATAATAAAATCATTCTAGTTCACGGGGGGTGAATATCCAATGTATAATTTCAAATGCTCATAAAAAATTAGTTAGAATTTCTCGTAATTTTTTTTTTTTGTGATAGGTGAAAAATTATATTAAAAATCTTGTAATACATTTTTAAATCTAAGGTTTGAACAGAAATTTTTTTATGAATTTCTAAATAAAAAAAAAAATGCAAATTGTCATGATTTTGACGTATTTTTTAAATTTTTAACTTTAAACACTTGTAAAAAATTATTGTGGATAAACGCACAATTTTTTTTTAATTTCCACTAATAACAACTTATAAGAAACCTTTTATCAAATTTTCAAGTTTTTTGATGAAGCGAAAAAATTATATCGCCAATAATTTAAAAAAACTAATAAAAATTGAAATTTTCTTATGCTTATAAATGACCTTAAAAAGAATCCAAAAATTATATAAACAACATATCAATATATCTACATTAATAATAGAAAAATGAATAACATTATTAATATAATTAAATTGCAATTATAAACTAATAGTTTAATTATTTATGTTTACTATAGGTATTTACAGCAGTCTCAAGACTAACATCACTATATTATTGTATATTAAACACAAAAGCTACTGATCACAAAAGTGATAATCTACATTAGTCAAACCTGGCGGCTACCACATAATTAGATAATAATATGTTTGAGTGTTATTTAAACAGACGGACTGAAGATATATTTTAAATATTAAAAATTGTAGAGACCTACTAAACTTAATGAATATATAAATATATTATTTTTGTTTTTATTCTTTAAGATAATAGATCCCACTGAACATATTTGTATTATATCATTGTTTTTTTTTTGTATATATTTAACAAACTATCGTGTTTGCTTATTGTGCCTTAATGCACAGATTGTAAATGATCTTTAATATATCTAATATAATATTTTTTAAATTAATTGATTTAAGAAATACCTAACTTAAATATGAAACTTCTATATACCAAAAATTTTATAATCAACGTTATATGCGCGATATAACAATACACCGAAAAATAAAGTACCTATTCAGCATATTAAGAAGGTAGGTAATAAACACCACATAATAATAAAATGTTGAAAATTTAATCAGTTATGATAGCTTTTATAATAAAAACAAGCTACTTAAATACATCTTTAAAGTATAATCTTGATGGAAATTCCTAAAAAATGACTACCTACACATACTATGTTTAAATATGACAATAATTATGACAAGAAAATCGGCACCTGCACAATAATAATATATTATATGCACAAACAATAGTTTTTTCACCTTCAATATCCCAATTCAATATGTTTTTTTTAATAAATATATTATATATAATGTATAAAATACACCTACATATTATTCAAAATAACTATTTATTACGACATTAATCATAAGTCATTTAAAAAAAGTGCTATCAATATTATAAGTAGTCTGGTAGTCATGTCTTGGTTTATTAGTTAGGTATTATATATTTTTCTAATTTAATTTTAATGTTTACTCATCGGCTTTTGACGTTATTAGTATCTGTCCATATTTGTGTATTTTACATACTAACATTGCTTAAAACTAAGTGAAATTTTATATAGATTTGTTTTTTTGAGAACTTGATTATTACTGTAGTTATAACTTATTAATCATTGTGTTAAAAATGGAATATAAATTTGTTAGAGGTAATTGCATTAAATGGCAACTACGATTATATATTTTGTATATAATTGTATAACTGGTAACATTAAACATTAAAATAACTATAGAAAATAAAATTAATAATAATATCACTGCAAAATAATGTTATAAATATATATTAGGAAAACAATTTTACTTACCAGCTGAATCATAACCTCTATATTCTAATCGCTTTAAACCATTTACTAGAAGGGTTAAAATCTCTTCCCTAGATTTTGGTGTTAAGTGATTGAGATAAGCAAAAATTCCTAAAATAAAACAAAATACATGCTTATCAATACCTAATTAAAGCAACAATATAAAATTATTACAATTAAGGCCGTAGCCAGGAGGTGGGAGGTTAGGGTTCAGAACTCCTCCGAAATATTTTTCCAAACTTATTAATGTTTTAAAATGGGCTAGTCAAAAAACATATTTATACTCTAAACCCCTCCCTCAAAAAAAAAAAAAAATATTTTGCTAGCTGCGGCCTTAATTATAATAAATATACCAAATATCCGTGAAATATTATTGTTGAAAAATGATAACTTTAACAGCTATTTAATATATTCAATATATTAAAAATAAATAGTACATCATTGATCATTAATTATAATGTATATATAAATAAATAAATATATAGATTACAAAACATATTATTTTATTTGAACAATACATAAAATTAGAGAGGTAAACATAATTTTTGTGAGGGGGTGAGTGTGAAGGCATTGGAAAAAAATCGAATCTATTTACAAAAAATTATATATTGTATATTTTTATATATATTTATAAAAACCCGAAAAAAAATTTCATTGATGGATCAACAAATTATGTTAAGTAAAACTCAAGCCCCCCCCTAAAAAAAAAATAAAAATAGAATTTAGTAAGTTGTACTATATTAAATTCGTATAGTGCTGTTATATGTAACGCCCCTGCATTATATAGTACTCTAAAACATAAAAGTGTTAACATAATTACGGAAATTGTTTAATTTGAATTCCTGTATAGAAAATTAAAAGGGCGTTTCTAGTACGTCTTTCATACGTTAGTTTATTTTGCATAATACATATATTAATATTAAAATTCCTGTTTATTATAAACAACTTTCAAATGTATCAAATCTAAAAATATATAGATATATCAATTTAAAACCTTCTCTGAATCTAATTCTGGCGTGTTTATAATTTGAAATTAATAATTATAGTAAATTAAACTTTTATAAATTTATAATTATATTTATAATTATCTATAAATTGTACTAAATAAGTTCCTGGTTGTATTACTATTATATTATCAAATGAGTATTTTTTTTTTTACCTAGATTGAACGACTTCCAGTATTATTATTTAATTATCAAATATTTATATTCTGCAAAGTTATTTTAAAAAAAAATACTATCCAATACAATCCAATAATAAATAGAACCTATTTGAAAGTCTGAAAAACAATATAATATTAATTTTAAATTGCAAATCAAATTTTTTTATTTATTTAACAGTATTATGTACGTCTACATAACTAAATAAATAAAACATGCAGTGAGGTATTTAACCAGTATGTTAATACAAAATTGTACGGATTTATGGAGGCTCTGCTGGATTGACAACGACTGACTCCCCCTGGGCCGAACGCGGTCGGGCAGGCCCACTGTGGCTCAAAACTATCCACACAGCGGAATGCCCTATATGCCGACCGTGCTCGTTCCCCGGTAGATACATGGTTATATATATATATATATATATATATATATAAAAGAAATGCTTACATTACAAATTACCAATACTAAATGAAATGGGTTTATAACAGCAGTGCATTCGTTTTAAATAGTTTATTTCAATTTTTTACGTTTTTTTACTGTATGTTAATATTTACAATATGTACGCGATAATATTTTAATGTAGGTACCTAACTTCATTTTACAAAAAATAATTATTAATATTTATTTAATAGTGTTGCAGTTATAAAGTAATAATTTAGTAGGTTTATATGTACATGCAATTATCAACCGTAATAGAATATAGAAACGTATTAACCTAAAATGTTTGAATAATAATAATAGAAGTCGTTAAATCATAATCTAAAGCATAAAACTATAATAATAATTTCTACATTTTAAAGTACCTACTTGTTTTATTTATTGATATTTAGTTTTAAAAATTATAAATGGTCATGTTATAAAGTTAAAGTGTACATTAAATTCGATATAGAATACTTGTATATCAAAATAAAATGTCCGTGAAATTTATTTTTTGGTTACGTTCAAAAGCAAAAAGTTGTTCATAAACAAATTATCATTTTGGATATGATCCAAGTATGAAGTGTATTATAATCTATTATGTTGTAACAGCCAATGAAAGTGAATGGCAAAACAACCGGTTCATATACCACTTCTACATAATTCATCTACCTAGCAATAGTCTTACTATTATTTTTATTTAGACGAATATAATATCTCCTACGGTAAATACACCACATTGCATTCCAGGCGAACAATTTATTTTTAATTTAACAGAGAAAGACACGTAACTTAAATACATAACACAATTGCATAATATATTGGAGACGCATTTAAGAACAAATTACTACTTTAACCCTCATTAAAAACTAAAAACAGAAAATTGAAATTATCCCTTAAATATTAAAACATTTTCTTGTAATTAGTTAAAATATGATCTACATGTAAGATAGTTAATACATATTTATTTACTTCAGATATTTAGAAAAAAATCTAAATAATTAAATTCATTAAAGTAATTTTAAATATCAAACAACTAAAAAAATATAACTTCTAATTATCAAAAACATTAAAAAACAATAAAAAAAAAAATGTTTAATAGTTTGTTACAAATTATATGTCTACAGGCCACGAGATTATTGAAATACTTTTTTTAATTTTTAAATTATCATCACAGTAAAATTTTACATTATTGTTTAAAAATATAAATTTGTGATATATTTGGCAATTATTAACAAACCACAGTTAAATTTAGTTTCAATACTATGTTCAACTATTATAAAATGTTAATACATATTTTTTTTTTTTTTTTTGTTATAAACTTATCAATTGTCGGTTGAAAAAATTGGGCAAACGGGTTAAAAATGAAAAAAACAAGTTTTACTAGTACCTAATTGAATACGTGAATTATATGTTAATAATAACTATTGAATGATATTTTTAGTTAACGACTATTAACTGAAAAATAAACGGGATAGTATAAAAAATAAATTATAGGTTTGATTTTGGTAAATATTAAAAATATATAAAAATGTACTCCAATATATAAAATAAAGAATATCACGCACAACGATAATATTGTAAAATAATATAAAAAAATGATGGAGGTACTTACCACACATGTTGAGAGCGTAGTTCCAGCGTACTGATACGGATTGACGTGCACCGGGGATGGTTCGAATGTATTTAAACTGTGTTGGCGGGACCGTGACGGCGGTAAAACCCCTACCACAACCAGGGCCTGTGTTACTGTACGCACCATGTACGTGACGATTATTATACAACGCAGACGGTACAACGTGGCTACGTGTAGTGCCCCTGAGCGATACGCTCTGCCAGTCAAATCGCGAACTAACACGTCAAACTGTATAGACACAATGATAAAATATATCAGACATATTTTTATTATTATTACTGTTGTACATCATTATAATGTATACAGGTACGCTCACACACGAACGTACGTTGGAGAAATTAATTTTCCGGGAAAACAAGTGAAATTATGGTCGTAGAAAATCGAGAAAATTATTATTATTATTATTATTATACAGACATTTATAATATTATACTGAACGAATTTTATCTCCGCAACAACTGCTGCAAAAATATGTACGCAATATTCGTTCAACGTCATTTCATACTCGCATAAAAAATACCGGAGAATTTGTAAGGAAAGTTTATAGAGAGAATATTATGAAATAACATCAGGTTCTACAGTGACAACTCAATGTTATTTGTAAAAATATGAATTTATTATGTTAAATATCATATAGAAATGTCCAAAATGTACGTGCAATAAAATATAGAATACCTAAGATGATTAAAGAATGTTATAATTATATTTTAGATATATAATACGTTTATGATTATATAATGCTAAATATTATACTAAAATATAAAAAAATTAAATAGTGTACAATTAATTTAGTTCAAAACATTTAAATAAATATTGACTATAATATCTACTTGAAATAAATAGATAATTATACTAGATCCTCAAAAATAATTTTAAAAAAATTGATTTAGCTTTAATAATTTTCATTATGATTATATAAATATAATAATACACTTATCGTTTTAAGACATACACCAATACAATATGATCAATAGATATTGTATTGTTTTATATCCCATTTAAAATATATAACAAATACACAACAGTCGATATTACTATAAAAACATTAAATTAAATCATTTAATTTAAAAATATAACAATAAATAACAGCATAACTCTGTGTTTTCTCGTTAAACGCTTGTTTGTTTTGTAGGTATACTACAAGGTCTTATGACTACATAATAATTGACTTCTTATTTTTTTTTTATTAAGTATAATTGTGAATGTTTTTCAAATAAGCGGTTTTTGAAAGGGCCCATTAATCTGTAATTGACACTAAAATAGTATCCAGTAAAATTAAATAATACCTGTGCAGTGACCTTGCGTACAACAATATGTTTACACTACTATAACACTAACCTAATGTTATAAATTCTGCAGATTAGTAAAACATCAACTATTAAAACATTAAATGTAAGCAACTGCATTAAAAATTAATAGTTCAGATAGTATTAATAGTTAATGTTCATAAAATGCATAGATTATAATATTCTGTATCTTTACACATTCTTCACAATCATTAAAATTATCATAATCAGTAATTTATCGACATAATCTATTGAACCAATATAACATAAAATATGTAAATCATTTAACTAAATTACTTAAACAACAAATTATATACATAAATTATTATTATATATTTTTTGAGTAAACTAAATGTTTAAAACTTAAAGTTGAAATAATTAAATAGTAAGGGCCATTTTTACAGAAATACATTTCATAATAGGTAGGCATATTCATGTAAGGAATTAAAAAATAATAACAATACATACAATAGTTTTAAAAAAAATGTATAGTATGTTCAATACGAGATTACGGACATTTTCCAGTGTGTAAGTATGATTATTTTCATTAAAAATCAATACGATTAATATAATCAACTTATGTACCTATTCTATAAATAAACTATATTTCTCATAATTGAACGTCTGAACAACTTTTTATTAAATACCTACGAAGATAAATTAATGTAGAACTACAAAATTATAAGTACTAATTTATTTTAATTTTAATGAGTATAAAGGTTTTAAATTAATACGACTCAGATGTCAATACTAAATAACAGGTAGCGTAGGTAATAACTAACGCTATTACTTTCTCTTTCGCATTAGCTTCCAATACGACTACATAACACGTATACTGCTATGGATAACAGTATAATACACGACAAATAATACTTTTGTGTAGTTGAATAAATAATCAATTAATATTAATTATAATATATTATAATATTAGTAATTAATTTAACTTTTATAGCTATTAAATATATAGATTTTTTTAATATAATTAATTCTTCTCAATACTCAAATCTACTATAACGTATACAATAGTAATAATTATAATTTGATTGATTTAATTTAAAGATTGCAGAACCATATAGTTATAAATTCCATTCGTTCCGTATTTAAATGAAGCGTCCCCGTGTTCCAACAAAAGATCCAAAATAACACTTTTGACCCGTATTTTGAATAATCCGTCCTGTATGTACCTTATTTTAAATATTATTTCAAAAAATTAATATTTTCTTATTATTTAGCATTTCAAAATTTAAATTATGATAGATAAATGATAATATCTAAATCACAAATCCTTATTATTTATTTTAATTATATTTGTATCAAGTATTGAATACTGTGTTTATTTTAAATTGAAGAAAAAAAGTTACTTTGGGCCAAATATAATTTTAGTTACCAAATGTTTATTAAGAATTTGTATAATTTATTTTTTTTATTTTCTCTATTTGTATATATCTAACACATTTTTAAAATGTATGTAATATAATATTGTTACGTTCAATGGCCATTGATGTCGCGGATTGATTTAAATAAAAAAAAAGCACTCAAAATATAAAATGAACAGTTTAAAAGATTAATTTCTTTACTTTTTTTTTTTAAAAAAAAATCTTTACCGATTTCAATACCAAGGTTATTGGCCAATCTCTACTCTTATCGTTCAATATTTCCTATACATACAAATATGTAATGCGACTTCCTTTGAATAGATGTGTTTACTACTTTCCTAGAGCTAACCAGCATATTATTTTCGGTGTTAGTGTTTTATGTATTGGCATATTTTTAATTTTTCCATTTTTCATATTGAGTTACACATAACGATACAATTAATCTAAAACGAATTCTAAGACTACTAGAGATATTATATATAGGTAATAGGTAAAATCCATAAAGATAAAAATACTAGATAATCAATATATTATTATAAATAAAGATAAGTACGCTGCATTAGATAACCGGCTATCGCTGAAATTATATTACCTATAGAATTAGATACATATATTAGCAACAATATATAGGTGGTACTAATTATAGGGTCATCTAACTTAATTTAATTGAAATGCATTTTCTATAAAAAAATTTGTTAAGTAAAGAAAATTTTACAAAATCTCACAAACCTTACAAATATTACATTACAATTATATAATTTATTTTACGACGGAAAATCATATTGCCGCAATCAATCACTACAATATCATATTTGTCCAATTATGGTGTACCAACCTTAACTTGCAAATTAAACCTTAATATAGGTACCACAATACACAATATTATATACACGCAGACATAGCAATTGAATTATGTAATTAATATAAAGCTATAGACTCAGTGCTTGAATTGAGGGGGGACGGAGTCTTTCTTCTTTTTAGAAAATATTTATGCGTACCCCTTCTAAATATATTCTAATCAATTTTTGTTTACACTTTGCATCCTCATTGTAATTTTTTCCTAATTAAAACACTAGCTATAGTAACTACAAGTATAATATTTAAAATCCAAATTGATATAAAGTTTATTATATGTTCTTAAAATAACGTAATACTTTACCATATATATATATTTATGATTATACACAAAATAAGTATATTTAAAAGCGTGTAAATCATCTCTCATCTACCCTCTCTAAAAACAGTACATAAACGAATGTCATTTGTATAATAATTAATAGTTATGAGATACAATAAGAAACTTTAATTTTAATTCATTCAATGTATATTTTGTCAACATTTATTTTTATGCAATCTCATGCGTACACTATCTAACACTAAGAACTTAACACCGCCCCAAAAGGTGTAAACCAATAAATAATATATCGCCAACAGGTCGCGCTTTGCCGGACCCAAAAAAAGTAAAAGTCAACGTCCAAATATTTTTTGAATGGTCGGCATCGGTAATTAAATCATACAAGTCGGAGGCCAAATAACCAACTAACTAACCTTAAACTTTATAGGAGCTACAGAAACGAAAAACTCTTTAAAGTCCCACACTCTTCAACCTTCGGCACCTAAACATAGTAGGGCATAATTTAAAACAACGCGATTAGATTTAAAGTTCAATTTATAAAACAGTGCTTGGGAATGATACGAAGAGAGACACCGGCTGTCGGGACGACGGGGCCGGTCGTGTAAACAACAATCGTAGCAACAGAGCAGCAGCTGATAACGCTACAACGTGCGCGCTGCGGGCGGTCCGTCACTTCGTGGTTTCGTACTTCAGGACACTCTCGCATCGTAATAACAACAATAATAAATAATAATCACGTCGTTATCAACAGCAAACAACTCTGATAACGCAGCATGTCATAATATTATTTTTAAAAACATAACAAGACGTCACGAGCTCGAAGCGAAGACACAAACAAACCCCGCCGGCTTCCACGACCCTGTTAATCCGTGACACACGATGCGTATATAGTGTATATGTACAGGCGTGTGCGTGCGTAACTTTCACTATTCACAATTTGTTTAGCCGCCGACAGTTGTATAATCGACGCGTTCGGGCCACAGTGTAGTATTATCATTATCATTAAATTGTTTGCAAACCATCGTCATAGCCGCATTATCGCAATCGACGTTGACGTTACTTATTTGAGTGCGGTGTCCGACAAACGACACGACCACCACAGCTGACGACGAGTGACGACAGCGGCCGGCCGGCAACTCGATATAGAATAAAAAAAAATCGTCGTCGTACAGACGCAAGAGCCCCGCGCACGTTCAAAGTAAGAATGTCAAAACAAACACCGTTGACCATAAGGTACTCGATAATTATTTATCGATGTACCTGCAGTCTTTCTACTCACCCCCTCAGAATTCGCACTTAATGCGTTAGTCCCGGGGCCAAGACCCGACAGGCTTTACCGGCGACACGATAACGACGTCAATAATAACTGTTATTTTACGTCGTGTTTCGCGCGTAGAGCGATATTATTAATACTTATTATATCGGGTTTAAGCGTTTGCCGGTACTTACGAGTTACGGCTGCTCATCGCTTACGATGACGTGTGTGAGAGTTTATCGGTCTCGACTCCGTCCCCAGTAGACTTCGAACCACCAGTTTCCTCCTCTCCTCTTTAATTTATTTATACTACACGTCAAAAGACAAACACCGTCGTTTCCGGTTATGTGAATACAGAATACGTGAACGTGATTAAGTATTAACTTTTAACCATAATTATTGTCAATTATTGTAAAACTCTCGCCGGCCGACGTACAACTCTATCACCGCAGGCCGCTAAGAGTTCAACGTGAAAAACAGTGTCACCCGACCGTGCGGCCGAGTTTTTCCCTCCGTCCACCGTTTCGACTCTCATTGGTATAACATGACGTGCCATTCGTTCCCCTCCCCCTCGGCGCCTCGCAGGCGCGTGTTCGTTTTTTGAGTTTTTGACTTTTGGGTTTTTTCCGAAATATCGCACTCGGACGCTCACTGCTCAATACTCAATAGTATACATATAGCCTATTGACCGTCAGTGGGCTGTGGGCAGTACTGCAGTAGCGCAAACGCTATCCACGTAATCTCCATTCTACACACGTTTCAGTCTTTTCCTCATAGTAGTTATTACATTTGAATACTTGAGTAGACTCGTGTATTGTCATTGTCTCTGACTTACTAGTTTATAATACAGTAAATTACACTTATCTGAATAATCCATTTAACTCTATAGACCGATCCCATGATTTCAAATGGATCCATGATAGATTGTGCTGGTGGAGTATAATCTATATCTAGATATAATGACAATATGTTTATGACTGCGTTTATTTATCGGTCACAGCCACATATCGCACATTCTATCTCTGCTCACAATGCATGATGTTAGTATTATAGGCAAGTCTATGCACCAGACAAACAGCAATAGTACAGTAAAATGTCTTAAATCATCAATATGTCAGTATTAAATAGTATTTATGCCTTAATATTTTGTACCTGGTGGTACTTAAAATATTATTTATGGATATTGTTAAGATAGGGTAACGGGTAACTATGCAACTTATAACAATGTATGTAATAAAATATTCAACAAAATTATTCTTCTATAAATGATAATATGTGATTACTTATATTAATTATATTCAAAACATTTTACTTGCATACAAAATGATATAAAATATTTCAATTTGCAATACATTTATATAATTTGGTTACATTATGTGCATACCATTATAGATAGTACAAAAGATAATTTAATTCACAATTAAAATTTATAATATGTTTCAAAATGATTAATTTAGTTCTTGACGTAAGTCGTCACACTCGTCCTCCAATGTTTCCTGCAATCACAATTAAAATTACATTAGAAATTGTATAAGTAATATCTATTGCACTTTAATATTACTCACTTTAGGGATTTCCAAACAATTTCCCCATTCTTCAAGTGTGACCATGTGATCTGAATTTGCATCACATTTGTTTAAAAATGGTGCAATGCAATGTTCTAAATACATAAGTGGTGCTCTTATTGGAAACAATTCATGTCTTGATACCGCTCTAAAATATATTAAAATTTAATATAAATATGTATCACAAATTAACAAAATACAAATTACTAGTTCTTTTTACAAAAATACATATTATTTTTAAGATAAAAATTAAATTGATTTAAAAAGAAAAAAATACAATATTAAAAAAATGAAAATTTTCTTCCTGTTCAATAGAAAAAATTAAATAAATTTCAAGGTATTGTTTAAAATGTTATAAGACATATACATTTTATAAACAATTAAAATTTAAACTTTATAGTAGAACAATAAAAAAAATCAAAATAATTGTATTTAAATAATATTATACATAATACCTCTCAATTCACATTTTAATAAAATAATAACTCTTTTTCTTTTCTTTTTTTTTTTTGTTATATTTATTTGATATAAATAAATAATACTTTTTATTATCTAACCTATCATGTGGATAACCATCCAAATCGCACCACTTCCAAACAGCAGCATTACTCCAAAGTTTTGTCATATTAGTTTCTGCATCATTCATCTTATTTTTAAAATGGGGACTTAATTCTTCTCTATCTGCCAAATCTTGCATTATATGGTAAAGCCATTCTCTCATTCTCCTTGGGAAATCTGCCATTTCTGAGTCAGAACATGCCTAAAGATTTTTAGAAAATTAGTTATGAATGATTCAATTTTTTTACTGATTTCTACTTTTAGAGTTTGACAACATCATTAAAACTTACTGACAATTGTTTACAAGCGCCATAGTATTCTACATGTAAATGAGTTAATTCTGGATTACTACATTTTTCTGATTTTTCTTCACAGTTGCAACGCATTCTGTGAATTTCACAATCAGAACCCCATGTTTGATTATAGTTTGAACAAACCTAAAAATATTTACAAGGTTGAAAAAATATTACTATAATATGTTATTATATTAATCTTACCTTTCTTCTATCCTCTATTTCAACAGGACAATCTGAAATACAAACACATTCCGCTTCACCATCTTCAGTCAACTTGCATACACGTCCAGCACCACAGTGTTTTTTTTGACAAGGACCTAATGATTATCAAAAAAACATTTAAACAAATGTATATCGGACGCAGATATATGCAACTATGGAAAGGCAAAAAAGTTTTGTTGGTAGCAAAGTATACTAGAGTTGAACGTGAAAGACTCGAGCACCCTAATGTATCAGAAAAACAACTGTTGAACCAATTAAGTAACCAAGGTGCCAACTTGAAAACAATTTTGCAATCACATAATGAACACTACAATATTGTTAAAGAGGTGACAGCTGCCATAAACCGTTTGGATGTCGAATCAAAAATAATTAATCTGAAGGTAACTTAAATCAATGAAACATCATATTTCTAAATAATTACCATTCAAAAAGTATATTTTAGATGACATACAAAATTGTTTTATTTTTTTAAGGATATTAATACTGCAGCAGTATCTTGGGCTGATGTTCTGATTGCTATCGGTGGTGATGGAACATTTCTAGTTATGTCTAGTTATGTTCAAAATAACCAAACACCAGTTGTTGGCATTAATTCTAATCCAAGTTCTTCACTTGGTTATTTATGTTTACCAGATATCTGTTCCCAAAATATACAGAATACTTTTGATATGTTAGAAAAACAAAATTTTTTTTTCATTGACAGAAGAAGAATTAGAGTTTCAATGAAAAGTACCAAAAGTAAGAATTTATAACATTATTTTTTAAAAAACATAAATTATTTAATAATATTTAGGGTAGTGAAGCAATTACACTAAAAATACACTCAATTGTATTATTACTTTGAAATTTGCATTGGGAAAATGTAAATAAAAACATTATTTATTAGGTACTTGCTTACATTATTGCATTGGACAACAAGTGAATTTTTAAGTTTTTGATCAGCTGTTATAGTGTTGTTGCACAACATATTCTTATATCTGGAGAAATTTCTTTCAACATTGGTGGATATAATTAATGAAATCATATGTATTTGAAATAAATTAAAATATTACTGCTAATCAGAAACTGGCTAGGATGGCAAGTGAGCAATCTCCATCTGGGCTGGTGAAAATTTTGACTGCTTGAATGAATTTGGACCGATGTCTAAATAATAACTGTATTTTGTTATTAAGAAATCATAAGAAAAAATAAAGTAATACCAAAAAAAAAAAAATGTTAAGCCAAAGAAACTTTTTTGTATTTTATAATTAGCCCAATATTTAGATCAAATTTTCTGTTTCTAACTTTTATTTCCAGTCAGCCCCTGCTGCTCATGTCTTTTGGCAATCCCTTCATTAAACATTTTTAAAATATAAATACTACTAACAAACCTATAATTTTTTTTTTTACAATACTTAATTTATGGCATACTGAATTATTATTTTTTTATTTAATTTTTGACATTTTTTACTATAGATAATGCTAAAATAAATGGAACATGTTGGGTTTTGTGCTTGTAATATACTAGTATCAGCTAGTATAAAACCATAATTGGATTGAATAAATATTAAGTTCATTTTCATTAAATTATGTTGAGCTTTGTAAATATGTTTGCTGCTACAATTTTTTTTTATGTTTAAAGCTAAAAATAATTTAAATTGCACAAAAAAAAGATTATTAAAATTAAATTTTATTTCATTGAAAAAAAATTGTAATTAAATTTATCAGTTTCATTAAAAACATTTTAAGCTTATCTAGCAATAAATATAAATGTATAAAAAGAAAGATGCTAATGTAATAACTTCACTTTTCTTATAATATTATTTATTTATTTTTAGAAAAAATGGAACCACCGTTAAATATGTATCAAGATTTTGTAAAAATTAGACCAGATTCTCATTCATCACATGACATGTTGGCACTTAATGAAGTATTTATTGGTGATAAAATGCCAGGTCGTACTTCTGAAATGGAATGCAAATTTGATGGTAATATGCCTATCAAAATAAAATCATCTGGACTATGCATAAGCACTGGAACTGGATCAAGTGCATGGAGTTATGCATTGAATAAAATTAGTGTTAATGAAGTTCAAAAGATTTTAAGTCACAAATTTTGTCAAATATCAAAACAAGAATGTATCAAAATAGCTAATGAGTATAATAAAAATTTAGTTTACAGGCCAGATTTAGAATATTTACAGTACACTATAAGAGAACCAACAGGAAGATCTCTTTGGCAGTCAAATGATGAATTAATAAAGTCTGATAAAATAAAACAAGCTGAAGTAGAAACACACTGTGAAGAAGGATGTATAATACTAGATGGATTTTTGATATATGTTTTTCCTAAGGGTGCACAAGCTATTTTAACCTCAAGACCTGAAGATTCAATTAAGTCAGTTATGATTAATGTAGACTAAAAGAATAATTCAATGTTTTAAAATTTTTAAAAAAATTGTGATATTTTAATACAATTTTAATTATAAAAATAAAATGAAAAAAATAACTAATATTTAGTTGTGACAAAAAAATATATTTTTAAAATAATATTGAATATAACTTTTTTAAATATTTTATACAAATAGAATATCAAGGCCAGAAAGTTATTTTAATTAAATTATTTATAGAGTTCTATACCTATTGTAATTATAATTATTATTTAAGATTTTATGAAATTAAGATGTTATACCTTATAAATAATATATAAATATTTAGATTAACTAATATGATTTAATTTTATTTTTATACTTAATAGGTTGTTGATACTAAAAATTATTAAACTAAGTATAAAAAAATATAAAATTATAGTTCAAAGGTAAATGTTGCATATCATTTGCATTTAAACAAATACTTAAGAATTGTCTTTATTTTATTTAAATAAAAAAAAAAATATATTGAAACTACAAATATCTGAAATATTTTTGAAATGTGTGTATTAATACAATAATTTATCACCAATTATTAATGTAAATTTAAAGTTTATATAAAAATTTAATATCCACTCATAATTTTAAACTTTGCATTGAAAACAAAGTATATTTGAATGATACAAAATATAATTTAAATTTACAGTAAAACATTACATCTGTGAGAATTCCTGGGTATTTCTATTATTGATTAATGATTAGGTATATTAAGTTATGATGTTATTTTTATTGGTATCAATAAAACAATAAAAAAAGCTACCACCAGTTTTATCTACATTAATATGATTGGATTACTCATTACTAGGATGTGGGTTTAAATGTATTTAAAACTAAAAAATATATACATATATACACACACACGCGCGCGCGTGTGTGTGTGTGTGTGTGTGTGTGTATTTATTTTTGTTCAAATATGTAATTAAAAATACAAGATATGTAAAATAAAAAAATTTAATTTTTAATAAAAACTAAAGGCTAGGTACATAATAATGCATTTAAACTATACATTAGATTATTAATTATAATATTATTATTAAACTATATATTAAATTATATAACTTATTAAATTCATTGAAGTATAGAATCCTCATCATCAACAAAATAATGTGCAGATGTACGACTATGTTTATACCAATAAATCTTTACCCTACTTATTACTATTAGGTATTAACTATGATAATGATTCTAATGATCGCAAAAGTATATTTCAGTATTCAGTTTAGTAGAACAAAATACAAGTAATGAATTTCTAACAGATATTTCATACTCAACACTCTGTAAGTATAGCTTATGTTAGGACTTTAGGAGAGAAAGGATGATTGTGAATTCAAAAATTCACTTAATACATGTCACTGGTCATAAGTTTTTTGTTTTTAAAACAAATTTATAAATGTAAATAATTACTTTGTTCATTGGTAGTTTCCAAAAGTTGAAGTATGTTCGTCTGAGATAGCCCCTCATCAACTTTTTTTTCGTCTTCCAAAGTTTTAACCAAAACATCTTCCATGATATTTTTTGGCAAATGATCAATTTTGTTTCTCATCCACTTTTTAGTCTTTCTCTATTAATAATTAGTAAATAAAACAATATATTTAGCCCATTTAATTAAAAAAAAATGGATTTAATTTGGTAAAAGTGGGCTATTATTATCATTGAACAAGATTTCAGGAATAAACTTAAGAGTTCCTATTTTCACCACAGTGCATAGAACTAAACAGTACTATGGTGATTCTTCTAACAGTAAACACTTGCAACCTCAAAAAAAAATTAACAATTTTATGAAAATATTTTTTTATCTATAAAATTTTAAATTGTTAAAAAGTTGTCATTTTTCAAGGTTTAGATAGATAGGTAAATAAAAAAATTGTAAGCTTGACATTTTTACCAATTAGATATTTGATGAAGAAATATTTATACAAATATACAAATTACGAAAAAAATTTCTAAAAAATATTGATCTTTTTAAACTATGTAAATAACTAATTATTTGTTCTATTAAAAAAAATTTCACTTTTACTTTTTATAACATAATTTGGTAGTTTTAGAAATTATTATCAAGACCGAAAAATTAAATAATAATTTACAACATTCATATGTCTATACAAGGTTACCTTAAACCTTATTAGTTATTAACTAATGTTAAAATTATTATGACACATTTTTGTTAGTATAATTAAAAAAATATCGAATTGTATTGATTGATATTTTTATAGTGGGCAGGCTTAATAGTTAAAAGTTTCAATAATAAAAAAATTGATGAAAATATTCAAACAAACTTTTTTTTAAAGACCGTGTTACATCGAAGCTTAAGCATAGTCCAGTGTTTCCTAAAGTAGGCGATATCGCGATCTTAAGGACGCTAGAGCTATCCAGAGGGTGCAATGGAAGTTACAAGCTTAAACATTGGTCTATAATCATTACAGAGACTAATTTTTCATCATATAGTGTTATATTTGTTTTTTCTAGCATCGAAAATTTAATACAAATATCAGAGCTAAATAAAATTTAAGACCTCTATAGACATAATATGATTTGGTCGGGCCGACAGGATAATTTGATTAGGCCGGACATCATATCAGGTCGTGTGTAGTCACTATAGTCATGTAGACGTGTTATCTGACAAACATCCTGCCGGATCTTGTCCGGTGGCCGAGCTATCCGATCGCCCACCAACTGGCTAAATCGAATCATGTATAGCTTTGTGAGGTGAATTTTCATTTTGCTTAGTGAAAATAAAATTCAACTAATTAAGTTGTGCCGTCTGAGCACAACACTTGATTTGGTCAAGCCATTGGTTGAACCAATTAGATCATATTATGTGTAGAGGCTTTTACATTAACACCCGCTATTCGTAGTAAATATAGCATTTCTGACTAGGTTTTAAACTGTTTTTTGACAAACATAAAAAAATAAGGTGTACGTAATGAAAAATATTTACTGGTGTTCGGGTTTCTAGCCACAGCGTAAAATAATTTATAAAATATGTAAAAATATATTAAATATACATTTTTCAAATAAGAATAAAAGTTAAAATAATATTCATACAGGTTTTTCTTCTAACGACATAGAACACTCGTAAAGAATAAATAATACCAATGTTCTAATAACAAGATCCTTGAACTGAACCATATTGACGGTTTAGTCTTCAATACCTAAAAAATAAACATTTATTTTATTATTATTACCTATTTCATTTTCACTTTAGGTTTTTATTCGAATTATTGAAATATATAATTATAGGAAAAGGTATATCACATATGAATAGGTATCAATAGGCACTATATAGAACTGCACAATGCATAATAATTCATTGGTACCTATTTATTTTAAATAATTTGTATACCTACTCAAAAATCACTTATTTCTTAAACAATATATAAGCTTATGAAAATAACTAAGTACTGGTGCCTTTAATATTGTCTTGGACACTTAGCTAGTATACGTATAGTAAGTACTACACTACTCGCGTGCCTAAAATGTAGAATCTCAGCCTCAGCAGTACTAGGCCCATCCACATATGCCCCTGATTATAGAAGTTATTTTTTATTTAAACTGGAAAACGAAGGAAGTGAGTTGCTCTTATTATACTTCTATGACAGGTCATTTAAACAGGCGGCCCGTAACTTTTTTTTATTACAACCGCAGCCTCCAGGATCATAAATAAGTACAATTTTAATTTTATGTCGCAAATATGTTAGAGAAAATTATTTGGTATACATAATATATCACGAGTCTTCGGTAGCACTGTTGGCAAATGCGGACGATTTAGTCCTCATGGATAAATCACACAATGGCTTAAAAATTATATTCAACCGATTGGAAGAAGCAGCAATGAAAGTTGGTTTAAAAATAAATGAAAAAAAAACAGAGTATGTGGTCATGGGGGGAAACAACAATATAAAGAGGTATTCCTCGTTAAAAGTAAATAACCATGAATTCATCTGAGTCAAGCAATTTAAATATCTAAGTTCAATGTTGACCGAAAAAAAATGTAATTGAAAAGGAAGTAGCGGCACGAATTCTTTCGGGAAATAAATGTTTCTACAGGCTCTCAAAGAGGACACATACTAGTTGCGGACGAATTATTTCAGGTCAATATTGTAACATAACAATTGCGGACACGCGTTTCGTTGTCATAATACTAATTGCGTACAAAGATTTTTTTAAAAGTCTATTTCAACACCATGTGTATCAAATTTTAAAAATGCATTACACCTTTTATTTGTACACGCCCACCGTTGAATTTCATTTTTCATTATGCGATGAAAACGGAACTTAAAACCGTCAATCACACGTAACTCTTTAAGTTTTTCACTAAACATTTTTATACAGAAAAATAGAAAGTATACGTACA